>QTSX02002942.1:0-290439 GCA_014839935.2 Entomophthora muscae
AAGCAGGAGACTCAAAGTCCCTTTGATTTTTTAAAGGAGTAAGTTGCCAGATATTTGGTCACATGACCACTTGAAATATATACAATTGGTTGGAGGAGAATTTTGGCTGGCCAAGGCCATGGGTGCTGAAAAGTTTCAAGTTAATTTCTGCAGCTCTACCTGATTATCTGGAGGGCATCCCAGGCATTTGAGAGTTGTTTGATTTTTTGTGCATTGGTGTGGTGTCTTTTGATTGGTTGTTTCTGAATATTTTTAAAAGTGGGTGACACCATTCTAATAAGTAATCTAAATTAATCAGTGTTTCTTCCCTGGGCAGAGCAACCAGAGCCAGAGGATCTGAAGGGTAAGCCAGAAAAATCTCTCATCTACAGTGTGTGCCAAATCCCTTAAGGAGCTAAGCAGCTTGGCTATTTTTTTGGGACTTTTCTTGGTGCAGTAGGGGAAAATGGTTAGATCCAAAGCCAAAGGGGGCAGTGAATTTACACACAGGCTGTGGGTCTTGCAGGTAAAACCCACTACAAGATTGGGGCTAACTTAACAAGGTATGAGACTGACTTTCCCACCCAGGACCACAGGCTGGCTGCTGGGATTATAGTTTCAATTACCCCATTAAGAATGATGTACAAAATCCTAAATAGTTTATTAGTATGGTCAAGGGGCAGTTTGGCTGCAGATACAGGCATTGTTTTGGGGGTCACTGGTGGTTCCATGCTTAACTGATACACAGGCAGGAAGCTATATTTGTCTCTGAACAACTTGGGTTCAGATACGTGTCAAGGACCTTGTCTATTATATCTGGCTACTGATATTAAGTGAGACAGGGGGTCTTATTCCAGGATCTTCTCAAGGGTTTATTCCTTGTATTCAGGCTTCAGTGGGTACTCCGTAAAGTGGACAGGTCTAAATGGGGCACCTGGCAGACAGTAAACTGCAGGCAGAGGAGAAGGCAGGCCAGGAGGTCTTATGCTGAGATGGTAAATTGCAAAGAAAAAAGGCAATAATTGGGAAAACCAATGTCTCATAAGCTTTATTATTAAAAATGGCAATAAAGTCTTAGTGTAGGGTCTATGGATCTATATAGTACCCCACCACCAAACTTTACATTTTCCATGTGGGGTTCATCATAGGATTGGGAAATATGAGGTTGGGTGGCCAGGACGCCTGGATTAATGAGCAGCAAAATGGAACTGCTTCTGGGGGATAGCTTATTGGTTGAAATCTCTGGAAAGGTTACTTTTTTCTCTTTGCTCTCAAGCCATTGTCATGGGAGCCAGCTTCAGGCCCATGTTTTCCTTGGGTGATGAATCTTGATTGGCCACTAGTGTAGACTTCAAACTCATTCAGCCAATGATAGAAATTTCTTTGCCTCCATTAGGTTATTGGTTGTAATATTTGGTAAATTAAATCATTGGTGAATTTTTTCTAAGGTCTTCTTTTTCAAAGACATGTGTGGTTGACTCAGGGAGAATCGATCCCAAAAAACTGTAGGCAGGAGGCTCCCTAGTCCTCATGGCTGGCAGTCTGCAGTCCATTTTGGCCAGGGCTTGAATCATTTTCCAAACCTTGGGTTTTTGAAGAAGAAAAGTGTCATTACTGGCATCCTTCTGTTGCAGCCAAGTTTCCCTCCTTGCCTGCTAATATATCTTACAATACACAAGGGGAGTTCAATGAGTTGCCCCAAAATGTATCTAACGGCATGGATTAATATGATAGCAGGGCCAAACTGCAGACACTATATCCCAATTAGGAGTGTTGCCAATTCGACCTGCTAATCCCTGCACAAGCTATTCCCTGGGATCAAACCTTAAATGAAAGCTGCCACCATTTCACCCCCTGTGGCCTTGTGACTTTCTCCATATAGTATATTAATCACAATATTCTGCAATAAACCATATCTTATCCTATTTATTTCTGTCCTTTCTATTGGACTGTTGTCTTCTCCAATTAAATACTGAGCTCTAATTGGTTTAGTTGTAACAGTAGTAGAAGAGGTAGGTTGATGACCAACCTAGAATAAAAATTCCCCCTAAGAAAGTACAGAATACAGGCTGTATGGCTACTCCTCACCAAGAAACTTTCCTTCCAATCTCCAAGGGGTACAGATCTATTGGGACCAGCTGGTGCTTACCAGTGTTTATGATTGACTCTGGCTAGAGCAGTGTGACGTGTGTGTTACCCTGCCTCAATTGAACCTTTTGCAATGCATGCTAAATGTAAATTCACTGCCAACTTTGGCCTTGGATCAAACCATTTTCCTCTGTTGCACCAAGAAAGGCCCAAAAATACCAGCCAAGCCGCTTAATTACTAAGGTGATTTGTCACACACTGTGGATGAGAGATTTGTCTTGGCCTACCCTGTGGATCCCCTGGCTCTGATTGCTCCTTACTGAGAAGAAACACTGATCAATTTGGACTATTTGTTGGTATGGTATTGCCCACTTTTAAAAACTATCAGAAATGCCCAATCAAAAGATGCTGCATCAAAGTCCTGGAAGTCAAATGAATTTGAAATGTCTGGGATCCCTTCCAGCCAATCAAGTGGAGCCTCAGAAATTACCTTGGAGCTCTCCAGTAACCCTGTCCTTGGCCAGCAAAATTTCTCTTGCAACCAATTGGGTCATTATTTTTCTTGTTATGCCTAAGCTCTGGACTGATTATTTTATAACTTAATTATATTATTCACATTCAAATTATTCAGAAAGGTTAAAATACAATCAATGTCAAATATTTAATTGATCTTGGGCTCAGATATTTTTAAAAAAAATAATTTATCAATTTTAGAATTGAAAATTGCACCTTATAATATTGCTGGAAATATCTTAAGTGCTACTACAAACTACAAGCTAAAAATATTTATTATGAGTTGCATGGGAGATTAATAGCAGCCCCAAAGCTATAAATGCTATTACCCTATCTTTGGCTCATCATAATTATTCTTAGTTTGTTTCAGAAAAAAATGTTGTTTTTTTTGAAAGACTGATAACTCTATTTAAAATACACCCTCTAGTAAGCTACCCTACTTCATGAACTTGCCCTAATGCACCACTAGCATCTTCTGATATTTTTGTTTCTCTGGTATCATCACATGATTTCAAATGATAAGTTATCTCATAATATTCTGAGAAAATTTCAAATGTTAAAGGTGAAGTATACAACTTCCCATCTTTCATCAAATATGAAAGATTAATGCGCAGATTTTTAACTTTGAGCTCTCTCCTTA
Source organism: Entomophthora muscae (assembly GCA_014839935.2). Lineage (NCBI taxonomy): Eukaryota > Fungi > Entomophthoromycota > Entomophthoromycetes > Entomophthorales > Entomophthoraceae > Entomophthora > Entomophthora muscae. Next base: position 3,221 of record QTSX02002942.1, read on the forward strand.
TAGGCCTAACTTTTCTCTCATAAATAAAAAAGAATGACTTTTGAGAAATATTTGAGCCTGATAGCACTAATTTATATAATTCTTTTCTTCTTTCTTCTTGCTCAAAAATATTTTTAATATCATTTATATTCTTAGTATAAAGCCAATTTTCTTTCTCTTTTGATGTTTTTGATATTACATAAAGTGACTATCAACAATGCTTTTTCCATGACATTCTACAAATCTATTGCAATTAATAGACCCTTTAATGTATTGTGGTGCCTCTTTAAATAGATAATATAAGAATTCATAGAATCTAAAATGGTTTCCATTATAAGTCCATACTTTGATGTTATTTATTTTTTTAAACTTATCTGATTTAAGAAGACTTATTAGACATTCACCTGAAAACAAAAAATCATGAGACATTATTTGAGATAAAAAATCATGGTATTCATATTTAACTTTATTGTTTTCTTTAAATACCAATACAAATCCCAATAAAAAAATAGGTCTTTTGGAATAAAAACAGTTATTGGTTTCAATTTAACCACCACCAACTTTTAAATTCTCCTTAAAATCTATAACTATAATACATGATTCATGATCTAATTCATTGATATCTTTCTTACGTTCCCTACTGTGAATTCAGAACCTGAACGTAAAAATTTGGTATTTTCAAATCCTTGGTCCAAATTTTGAACCACTTTTGCGGGCAACTCAGCTGAGTGAAAAATAAAATATTTAATAAAATTAACCATTTAATTTGACTTTTTTTGGTTTATTTAAATTGGCAAATTTATAATCCCTCAAGCAGATAACTCAACTAACAAAAGACAAAACTCAGCAAACAAATGTGGGATACATGAATCATAAATTCAGGATTCTAATGTAAAATTTGATATTTGCTGTATTTCAAATAAATCATAGACATCATGTAAAACTTAACAAATCCAAAATTGCAGGATTGTCAAATCCAAGAACCAAACTTCAAATCAAAAATGAGGTGAATTTGATATAAATTTAATTAATGGATCTCTTAAAAAGGATGTCAAAGGATCTATAGTGAATTTGTGTTAATCTTTTTAGGAATTGTAGGCATTCTCAAAAATCACCCTATTCCAGTTTAGGTTGACTAAAATTTAGATTGTAATATTCACAAAATTAACATACTTAACAATAAAATTGACTAAAATGTACACCCCTCTTTTTGAGTTTAATTCTTTTAATAAAAATTTATTATGTCTTCTTCAAACACCAACCAAGTCAACAAGCTGTTCTCTGGCCTTGACAAAATCATTCAGGGCTGCACTGGGTCTCTTAACAGTGAAGCCTCTGTCTATGGCCACTCCCAGCCCGCAGGCTCCTCCCCAAGCACCACCCAGGAGTGTGTTTTTTCTCCTGCAACTTCCAGCATGGACCTGTTTCCCTATCATGCACAGGCAGCTGCCAACCCAAACCATGTATCAACACTAACACCCTGAATTGGGAAATTGAGCCATGGGGTCACCCAGAGAGCCCAGAATCCAGAAATAGCCAATCAGATGGCACTGTCTGGTTCTCAAGGCAGACATACCCCACCTCCACCCAATCAGCCTGCAAGGCGCAGAAAAAGGCTAATTACCCCAGAAATTGTTCTTGAAATGGTTGAAAAGCAAGGGATGCTTATGTCCCTTGGGGAAATTGCGGCCGTGATGGGGTTTGCAAAGTCTAAGGCGGCTGCAACCCTGCAAGCCCACTCCAACTGTGGCCCCCCTACCAAGAAGACCCCAACTGGTGCCTGTTCTTTGACTGAAGGTGAAAAAGCCCACTCCCTCATGATGGCTATTATGGAGCGTGACCCATGGATGCCCCTGGCCCAGGTCTGTCTCCAACTGGGACTCCACAGCATTTTCACCAATAAGAGAACAGTGAATTTGTGGATGCACAGAGTTGTAGTTACCGCCAGACTCTTATCCAATCAGGTTCTCAGTGGCCCCAGTTTGGTGGATACCAACCCCTACAATGCAACAATCATTAATTTTATCAAAGGAAGGGCAATGAGAGCCCGTAATGACGTCGTTTTTTGTCATATGCCAAGATTTTGGCAAGTATTCAAGACTTTGGGGAAAAGCACATCCAATCAGATGTATACAAGCGCAGTCCTTTCCTGTATCAATTTTTTAAGTTTTTTTGGCAGTTTCCCCATTGGGTGTCAATCATTACTCCGTGTTATCAAATACAGCGGATGGGTATGCCTACCAGACGGAGCTCAAGGTCATGCGGGAGGAGTGGGCTACCCAAAACGCCGCTTACAGAGTTGTTCTGAGTGCCAAGATGAAGCAGCAGGAATGGGCAACCCAAGAAATCAGGGCTGTGGGGCATACCTGTTGGTCCTACCCCATCAACCACACTGACATGCATCTTGCAGATGTATGTCTCTATAATTTTGGTTCTTCTCTCAGGCGCTTAAAGCCTGCCACATACAATGAACTGTGCACCCAAATTGATAAGGGTTATGAGCTTTTCTGGTCCATATTTGTCCAGTATTTATCTTATCTTGTCATATTCTATGCAAGTGATAGTGATAAGTCCAAAAAGGACTCCTGTCTCCCCCCATGCCAATACATTTGTTTCATCAAGCCTGCATATGTGACGGAAGACAAATTTGAGCAATTGAAGCAATCAGCTCTTGTTGCCCCTTCCCAGTCAACAAACCCTGCCTCCCCAACCCCCCCATCAAGCCACCTGCCTTCCAACCCTGACTCCCAAACCACTGCCCATTCCCTCCCCACTATCTCTGATGCCGTCCCTTTCACAGGCGCAGATGAAGGCAATGTTCATTTTGCTCATTCCCTTCCCTTCCTGTCCTTTGATCAGTAAAATAAAACTTTTCTTTGTGGCAACTTATTGAAGTCAATATTAAATCTTCTAATTTATAATTAATAATATTTTCTTTTTACATTATCAACATTTCCCATAATTAATACAATGTTGTACATTTTACAAATAACATATAATTATTTGCATGAATATTTTTCATTATCAATAATAAATTAAGAACCGCAAATGTAAATACTGCATTAAAATATTGCAATTAGATGTCAAATCTTGATATTTTGATATTATGTGCATAACTCAATGCTTTTGTTTAATAAAATCTATTGTAAACTTGGCCTTTTCTATTATAATTTAATGAAATGTACTGTATTTATATTATAGAGCCGTTAACGCTTAGTACAAATATTTATAAATAGTGCATTTTAAAGCCTGTATATTTACCTATTGGTAATAATTCTGTAAAATTCACTATGTATCAATATTTGTACTAAGCGTCAATGGCTCTCTAAAATAAACACAGTCCATTTAAATACATTACAATTAAAAAGGCCAAATTTATAATGAATTTTATTAAACAAAATGCATTGATTTATGCACATAATATCAAAATATCAAGATTTGACATCTAATTGCAATATTCTAATACAATATTTACGTTTATTGTCTTTAATTTATTATTGATAACAAAAAATATTCATGTGTTGAAGATAGTACTATAAAACCAGTTTTTTGATGTAATTCAAACAAAATGTCAAATATCTACAGCCTTATCAATAAATTAGAGACAGCCCTCCAAAAGGTTGTTGAGATTGAACATAACATAAGGGAAATTGTGGTAAATCAACTGGGAAATGCGAGAATGGCCTTGATCCAGAAAAACAAAACTACAAAAAATAGCCTGAAAACAATAGTCAACAAAGAACACAAGGAAATAGTTTTAAATCTTTAAAAGGAAATACTCAAGTGGTTAGATTTCAAAAGTGAAGTTACAACTTGTGGGAATTTGTGAAAACCAACAGAAAGAATACAGTAGTTTTAAAAGCTATGGCAGCAAGCAAAAAAATTTCAGATTTAAACAAAATCCAAGTTGCGTAAGATTCAGGATTCAATTAATTTAAATATTTTTGGGTAATAAATGAACTGTCAAACCAAAAACAAAATTTCACTAACCCATTATACAGAATTAAAGCAAACATCAAGCGGTGTAGTTCAAACCACAAATGAAATGAACTGACATAACAAGTGAAATGGAAGGATGATATTACAGAGTATATTATAATCCAAGCAGGATTAATATGAGGCACCAACAGAAGGACCAAAATGAAACAAAATTTGAGCAATCTAGACGCGAGATTCCACAAGCACAAAACAAAATGAACTCACACAAGATGTGTAGTATGAGCAGCCTAAAATAGAAAAATAACAGTATAACAGCCAATCAACAGCTATCCAATTTAGGAAAAGAGGCAATTTTCCATTTTCATGGCTCCAGATTTGTATGAAAAGGTTTTGAGAACCTTCCAAATATGGACTCAAGATTACAATAAAAATAAATCATTAAATTTTAAAATTTCTACTTTTAGTGATTTTATCCTAGGTTTTTTTACAATGGTTTTTACAAGCAATATCTTTGACAGCGCCAAGCAGCCAAGCCAGCTTCAATGGAGGTGAGGCTCAGAACGTGGAGGCACCCATTTACACCCAAGCCTTTGAGGCAGGTAACAAAAAAGCTGACCTGTTACTGTCCCCCAACCCATATGGCTTTGACTTGTTTGAGAGTCACTTAGTATCTAGCTTTGCCCTTGCTCCCACCCCCACCTCCACACAAGCTGCCTGTCAACCAACCAATCAGGATGGCAATCTTGATTTGGAACAACTTCCTGCCACCGCCCAACCTGCCCCCCTCAGCCAATCAGGCTTCAGCTCCCGCTACCCAGTACCCCAAACGCAGAATAATCACTGCCCAAATTCTTCAGGAAATTGTGGCACTCAACCTGCAGGGTCTGTCCTGGGATCAGATATCCAGCCAATTACAATTCACCTGGGCTACTGTCATGCGGGAATTCAAAAACTGATGAATAAGGGAAATCTGATTGGGACAGCCAAGAAGCCAAAGAAGGCCACAGAGTCCCAGATCAATGAGGCATATCCAATAATGCTTGACCTCCTCCAGCTGGACCCCAAGCTTCCCTTGACCCAGGTCCGGAAGCAACTTGTGCACCATGGCATTTGGGTGTCTGAGCGCATGGTGCAGCTCTGGATGCACAGAAAGGTGGCTTCAATTAGGGTTCTTACAACTTTTGCTAGCAACCAATGGGATGGCGCTGAGGATTCCCCATATGACACTGCAATTGAATCAACCCTGGTCAGATGCTTGACAAGTCTAACAGATGACATCATGTTTGTCTTGTACTACAAGTTATCAATTGCATTTGACAATTTTGGTGATCAAGGAAAAGCCACCATCAAGAATGGAAGGAAGGAAGGAAGAAGGTCAAGAAGGGGACATTCATTGGTGCATTTCTGGCTGTTTCAGCCAAGGGTTTTGTCTACTATTAGACAAACCCTAATTTCATCAATGGGTACTCATACAACCACATCCTTGGTGGATTGCTTGACTCCTGGGATTGATCAAATTCCAAATACCAGGTTTTCTTGAGCCACAAGATGGAGGGTAGCTCCACCGCCCTTGAGGCCATCCAGGGACGCGGGCACCAGGCCTCAGTCTACCCTGCTGGCCATGAAGACGTATATCTGGCTGATGTTGTCTTCTTCAACATTGGAGATACACTACAGGAGCGCCGCCCTCAGGCTTTAAACAACCTCTATCTTGGGGTCCTTGATCACAATTTTCTCTTTGGCTGCCAAATGGTGGCTGACTTGTTTGCGCAAATGGTTTTCCATGTGAACATGGGCAACCAATAATGCAAGGATAAGCGCCTCCCACCCCGTGTCACAGCCACCTACCAGCCCATCCAGCCAATGACTGATGAGGAGTACAATGAGCGGTATATGGCAGCCATCATGCGCAATCCTCCTGCCTCCACCCCTGCCACCAACACCCCTTACCCGCAAACCCAACCCATCCAATCCCAGACCTCCCAGGCCAGTACCGCCTCTACGTCTTCCTTCCTGCGCCATTCTGCCTACTAGGCATCACTCTTCCCCGCCTCAATAAACCCCCTGGTCCCAAAAAATTTCTATTTATATTATCTTTATTTTGAATTTCAATTGTTTGTGTTCTCTTTGTTTATAGTTGGCTTTATTCTTTATGTTCAGCTTATTTCTATAAAATCATACATTTACTATGCTGTGTATCTAGATCCTGAACACAGTTATTTTTGGCGCTTGACATAGCCCCTTGTGAAAATATTAACAACAATTTGGTGATATTTTCAGAAGGGGCTATGTCAAGCGCCAAAAATAATATGGTAATCAAGGAAACAATACCAACACAAAGCAAACAACACATATTGAGATGAGCGTAAAACATATAAAAAATGGGTAAAAAGATGGGATAATGTAGTAGATGGGAAAACAAAAAGAAATAAACAAAGAGGCAACAGTATCAAAATAATACAGAATTTATTGGGGCAAAAGCTATAAAAATATATGGAAAGGTTAGTAAAAAATCAATGAGAGAATTGGAGAAACTGCTAAAAGACCTTGACTTGGCAATTGCCAAAATAAAGGACATTGACTGCAAGGTCAAAGCCAAAGTGAAGTCCACTGTCCTCACTGGGGACAAAATTGATAAGGTGTCTGCAAAGGCACTAATGTCAAAATTCCAGACACCCCAGAGAAGACAATTGAGCGCTTACTAAATATTCAAAAAACTGTGGTCAAGGGCCTCCAGTTCAAGGCATACAATCTTTCTGTGCTGTCTGTCTGGGTTGATGACCCGGAGATGTATGCCCACCTAAAAACTGCCAAGCGTGCCAGAACAGAGGACACTGAATTGCTGGCGCAATTGCTTGCGCCAAGAATGGCAAAGCCTGCTGAAGCCGCCAGAAAGGAGGAAACCTGCAAAGGTAATCTAAAAAATAAAATTAATAACAACTTCAAAATACTTACCTTTTTTTAGAGAACATTGATAGTGAACTCCGCTGGGTCCTGGTTTCTTTTGTCCCCCCCCCACCTTCTACTCCAACTACACCACTCATGTGGCCAAACAGCTTTTCCTGTCCCCCCTGTCTTGCAGGAGCTTGAAGACAGGATCCATGGTACATTACCGATGTCCAGGGAGGCATTGGCTGGGCTTTTGCATGGTGAGGGGGCATCTGAGTGGGCAGTTACTGCCTACAAGGATGCCCAACTGGTCTGCCTGGACCCGGTTAACCTCAGTTGAGTTTACTGTGTAAACTTCATTGAGCTTGTTTGGGACGTCCTGGCAACGCTCCCATTCAAGAATATACCAGAGATGGGACGGGCTCATGTGGCTGCTTGCTTCTTCTACCCCTTGGAGCATACCATATCTTATCTGTTGGAGAACTTTGGGCGTGCGGTGTCAAAATTGGCTGTTGCAGACGCAACAGCCGTAAAGAAGACAAAAATCTTCCTGGCAGACTTCAGACTGGCCTGGAGTGCCAACAAGACGGGGGTCCCTGCAGCTATGGAGCTGACCTTTGCCAAAACCAAGCACAAGAAGAAGATTAGCTCTGTATACAAAAAATTGTGCAAGTTTACATAAGCCTTTGCTGGACAAAGGCTTCACCTTGTTGTTTACCTTGGGTATCTTTTCTTCTTTGGGATGAGCGCCAGTGTAGAGGATCTAGATGGGGTCCTTCTTGGGATCAACAAGGCTAGGCTCTCACTGGACGGGAAGAAGGTCCCCCCTGGGCATGAATTGGTGGATCACGTCATCCAGGACGCCCTGGTCCTGGCTGGCATCTTTGGTTTTGCAGCCCCACCAGAAAAAATTCTCCTCCATTCCCATCTCACCATCCTTCCTTTTACCAGCAGGCGCAAATACCTTAATAAGGGTTTATCTACCGTCCACGGTGTGGCAGTGGAGGTTGTGCACCACCTCCATTGCAGGATGGGTACATACCGCTGAAATCATTATAGGCGCACTTAATTTCATCTCTATATCAATAAATATATTTATACTCTACTATATTTTTATATTATAAATAATTTTTCAAATAATATTTTAGCAAACAAGATTTTCAAAATATATTGCAGAAATAGGTTTCATAAAAGTATAAAATAATACAGTAATAAAATAAATTTCAACCTTACAATTTATGTTTAATTTTTATAAGACTATTTTATATTTATTTGACAAAAGTGATATAAATATATTTGCGTAATCCAGTATCAATTGTTTGGGATAACCTCAGATGACATTATAAATAATATATAATAAAATAAATAAATTACTTACATTGATTGATGGTCCTTCTGAATGTGATTGCAGGCATGGAACCATCTAAATATAAAATGATAATCAATAAATCTTGAATAGTAAATTAGAGAATATAAAAAAAGTTGGACACACTAAGCCTTTAATTGATTGGCTGTTTGGCTAGGCACGCGGGGATGAATGAATTAGTGTGGCCATAGAATTTGGCTTGGTCTCAGCTGGGGGGTGTGGATCCTGGCTTGCAGCAAATCAAAGAGGTCCTTGGTCCCAGTTGGGGTTCCTTGCTTGACAACTTGCTTGAGCCACCCAAAGACTTCCTCAATGGGATTTAGGAAGGGCAATAGGCAGGGAGGAAGAGAAGGCGCAAATTTGCCGTGGCCAATTGCTGGAGGCCCACTGCAATGCTGGTGTCAATTGATGGAAATTCTTCAAGAATATCTGCCACCTTGTGGAGACCTTCATTGTCCAATACAATTATGTTGGTGAAGCCCAGGCTTGTGTGCCTCAGGTGCTCCTGGACCAATTGGAGAAATGATAGAAAGGTCCGTCTATTGTGGGAGTCTAGTATCATTTGGTAGAGCTCAACCCCCTTTAGACCAAGGAGAGCCACCATTGAGTATGCTGTGGCGCAGACTGCAGCATGCCAAGCCATCCTGTCATTGGAGCCTTTGGGGACATACCCATACCCATTGCACATTGACAAGGCAAATGCTGATTTGTTAATATAATAGAATTTCACCGTCCCCTTGGCTTTGAGGGCAGTGTATGCCTCAGTGTAATTTTTCTGGGTCTCAATATTGGCTGGGCTGTTTCTGTTGTAGGGAGATACCCCAAGCTTTTTCCAGGAAAAGTGCATCCCCTTAAGCAGATGCTAGTAAAAGGAAATTGAGGCCTCAACCCCAAAAGCAGACTTGACCATGGCCTGTATATTTGCCTGTTCAAGATGCCAATCTTGGGTTATCCACTGGTGGATTGCCCATTTGTGCTCCTTGGTGAGCATGGTAGAAACATGCAAGGATTTCTCCACGGCAAGGACTCAGCCAGTATCAATGAACTTGTTGAAGGTCTTTGAGGCGTACTTGGGATCCACCCCAACAAGAGCCGCAGCCGCCTTGTAATCACCAGATTCCTGCATGAGCCAGAGAAGGATGATGCGCTTAATGTCAGGAATGCACTTGTGAGCGGGCTTTTTAGCGGTGGGGATTGGCTTGTTGGTGTTGGGCACAACACAGGGCATGGGCACCTTGGTGTAAAACGCAGCAACTTTCTTTAGAACTAACTTTCCCTCATCAGTTTGGTAGAACTCAGGCTCTTTGTCCTCCTCCTGATTGCCATCACTGAAGTAGGGATTGTAGCTAGTATTAAGTACAGGCTTCACCTTCTCCAGCATGGCTGATGGGACTAACTCTTGCCGGTACACAATGTCAAACACATACAAAGTAAGTTCTACCTCCTTGTTTCTAACTGCTTTGGTAGTGGTAACCTTGGTGGGCTTCCAGGTCAGCTTTGGGACCTGAGGGTTTATGCTCTGCACCCTAGCAGCTTGTGCTCCTTGAACTGGCTGTGTCAGTGCAGCGTCACTATGGAACTCTCCTCTCCCACCTCCCTCCTGAGTAGGCACTTGGGTTGCACTAACTTTGTTCTTTGACCCGCGGGGGCAACCGCAACTGCGGCGCACAACGGGTGCAATGGTAGTCTGTTGCTGTGTTCCTTCCATTTTGAGAATTTAATAAAATATTAAATAAAACTTAATTAAGTTACTCCTTATTTTTAATTTTTGCTTTTATATGAATATGGTTATTCAATTAATATTTTTTCCCACCCAATATCCCAATTATAGATTGTTTACTTCTTAGTTAGTTGTTTTTGGTTTTACAATGCCCATTTTTATAATACCCAAAATAATTTCCACCCATTTTCCCATATTTTACACCAAATTAAGCACCCAACACAATATTTTTAAATTTTTTGTTTCAGATCTTGTGTCCTATTTTAAATAACTTGGTATCATTCTTGATTACAACCCATTGCAAAAACTGATTGAGTGATTTTGTTTACACAGTGAGTTGCTATTGTGTTTTGTTTTTGGATTGAGTTTTGACACACCACTTTTGGATGTCTTTTGTCATCAATTCACATAGTAAACATATGTACACCAAAAGTCAACTCACACCATTTTGTTTGTGAATCCATGTATTTTGGATTATATTTTGAATGGTTTTGCTTTGCGCATGAGTACTTTGTTGCTGTGTTGACCCATTTTGCCCATTAACGCCAATAAACCCTGTTAACAGAGTGTATATTTTAACCTGAGAGTTGAATTTTGTTTAAATCTGAAATCATTTTGTTTAAATCTGAAGTATTTTTTCTTGTTGCCATAGCTTTTAAAACTACTGTACTCAAAAATCAAATTGATTGAAGTAAAAAAAAGACTAAATGAAAATAATACTAATAAAGGGGAAACTAATCAAATTGAAACAGATGAAAATGAAGCACAATCAAGAAGCAGAAGCGCCTCAAGAAAAAATTAAAATTTAACTAATGAAAATCAAGAGGAAGCACAAATTGCATAGAAAATAAGGAAAATCAAGCCCATAAAAACAAATGAAGAGCAGCCAACACTCATGAAGTTTGCTGAAGGAGTACCTGTGACTGAGGGGGCCGCAGGGGAAACAATCAGTAAGTTTTTTATGTTTTACTTATATTTACTTTAGTTATAACTAGGAATGGAGACAAGGTTGCTGAAGTGGAAGCCTTTACGCCCAGTTGGTTGTATGGGGGTTACCAATCACTGGTAGCTCCTTTAAAGCAAATAAATAAAAATCAAATAAATAAAATAATTCAAATTAATATGAATAATTTTGCAAATATTGAAGCAAAAACCAAGGAATTTTTACCACCCGTGGGGTGCTTGCCGTGGATCAGGGAAGCATATGAAATAGGAGCAAATATCAACTTCAAAGAGATGACTGAAATTTGCAGGGATATCAAAATAAACTTCAATGAATATATTTATGAAAGTATACAACAACTTCCCTTTTCAAATATCAATAAATATGGAAAAAAAACCTAATAAAAACCAACTTTCAAATAGGAACTGAATATAATAAAACTGAAAATTTTAATGAATTATTCAAAGCATTATCAAATAAAGTTGGGGACACAGTCCTCGTGAATACCTTTAAACCTTTATTCATTTTGTTTGCAAAGGCATGGGGGTGCATACAAGTTGGGCACCTCCTGGTACAATATTCAAATTCAGTCAAACATCCTATATAAACAGATTAGTTCAAGTGTACAAGAAATTGTGCATGTTCTCCAAAAAATATACCTTGTAAAGGATTCACATCACAGTATACCTAGGAATCCTACTACATTGCATATTAAAAACTACTGTCAAAAAGTTGGAGGATGTACCTATACAACTTGATATTTTCCAATTAGCACTAGAACACCAGAAGACACCACAGGGGTATATAACAATTGAGCACGTCCTGTATGACTCCTTTGCATTGGCATTGTTGTATGGGTACTACGTGCCTCCTGAAAAGAATCTGCTGATTGATTTGCTTACCTGCCTCCCTTTTATTAAGTGTTTGGCAACCACTGAGGTGCAGGGCGCCACCCCTCTAGCAATTGCATCCAGGGTTGTCAACCACGTACAGAAGAGTATGTGGATCCAATTAGACACTCTAGCTCAAACTGTGATTTTGGGGTATAATTCCCTGGAATAATCACATTTCATTTGCATTTAGCAATTCCCTAATAAATTATATTCCCTTGCAATTTAACTTTTTAATTTTTATTTTTTTATTTTTTATTCTAAATATTTAAATTTTAATATTTTAATTTTAATAGTATATATCTAAATGTACTATAATACATTAGTTATAGTTGCAAACACATCAAATAGTGAAAAAATAATTAAAAATGTTTTTATTTACTAGCTTGTTGAGTATGGGTTCATTTATTACATAGTTAAACATTGTGAACTGAATTTATCTGCAACAGGTGGTGTCAAGATTTTGTGGTCTTGAGGAAAGATCTTTATTATTCATTATAGTAGGGATGTTGATATAGATTATATGAGGACAATCCTTGCTACCAATCAGGTTTAGGCAGGGCTACAGCCTGGCAGTATCCCAAGTCTGTAGGAGAAAACACACGTGTCTGCAAGTAAACAACAATGCGTTCTACCTGGATACTTCTAACTACTAGTTGTTGGCTAGTAGTGATACAACAATAGAGATCCTTTAATCTCTATCTTTGAGGGTGAATATTTTGCTCAATCTCTAATCAGGAGAACACCTTATATAGAGTGGATAAGTCCTCTTGCCAGATTATAATCTGACACTTCCAACTCTTACTAGTCAGTCTATCTGTTCCCCAGACTGCTAGTTTTTGCCCCCAGAGTTAGGCAGCCATGCCAGTCTGGCATGGGACTTCAATAGATTACCAGACCTCAGCTTATTCATCAGTGTATTGGCGGCATCTGGTTGTAGTTTATGCATACACAAGTTTGGTTACCCTGTCAACTGGGTTTTTGCATCATGCATTATTCTTCTTAAACAATCTTCTATATTGGTCATAGAATTTGAAGTGTCTCTAATCTTGAAAGTTTGGCGTGAACTATCTTACATTATTATTCTTAGGCATTCCATCTTATTGGCTGAGGGGTGTTCTGTGCTTGAGGTCAGGTATCATCAAGCTTATTCAATCAGAGTCAATCCAATGGGAGGATCAGAATTGGATCAGGATCAATCTTTGGAGTAATACTCAATGTACTGATTAGCCAAAGCGTGGAGCAGGATCAGCTGATGCTTTTTTTAAGCTTTCCAGCTGTATGTCAGGATTGACAATTATTCCTCTCTGGAAACCAGGCCAGAGAGCAGGAATCAAACCCTGACCATGGACCCCCCTGGGCTGCCAGGCCTGTGGACTGCAGGACTGCCTGCCCGCGCTTTTCTGGGATCAAGCCCCCACAAGCTGATACCGAGAATGCTTTCCCATGCAGTGAAACAAGCCAAACCAAGGAAATTATTGCACCAAATGGAAGACTAATCACTCGCCTAATGGAGGTACTGATTTGGCAACTATTAGCTTCATGAACTTGAAGTCTACACCAGCAACCAATCAGGAGCCAACCCAGGAAAGAGGCACAAGCCCGCAGCCTAGTCCTATGACCATGACACTAAAGCAAGATAATCAGGTAGCCAAATTGAGATTCTTGACCAATGAAAGAACTCCTGGGCTGAGTACCATTTTGCTGCCTTTAGACCTAAGCACCCAGTTCCCCCAGTCCTGCCTTTCCCAATGCCCTGATGAACCCCTCATGGAAAATGTTAAGTTTGGAGGTGGGGTACTATATAGACTAAAGGACCCCGCGCTCCAAACTTATTGCCATTTTTGAATAAAGGTTATGTTATTTTGGCTCACACAGCTATTGCCTTATTTTTTATTTGCTATCTACCAATTCAGTTCAAGATCTCCTGGCCCCCCTGCCTGCAGTTTTCTGTCCTCCTGGTGTACCCTTTGGACCCTGTCAGGGAACCAACCCTGATTGGCCTGCTTGCTAGTGTTTAGGAACTGGTGGGTTGCGGACTGGATGGGCAGAGCCCACCAAAGGATTGGTGCTAGCTTAATGAGGTAGGACATTGAATTGCCCACCCACAACCACGGACTGGCAGCTGGGACAATAGTATTTATTACTCCCGTGAGAGTAATATATACAATTCCAAGAAGCTTGTTGGTATGGTCTAGTGGGAGCTCAGTGGCAGAGGCAGGCATTGGTTTGGGGGTGACGGGTGGTTCCATGTCCATTTGGTAGGCAGGAAGGAAGTTTTATTTATCTCTGAACAGGCAGGGTTTGGTAACGTACCAAGGGCCTTCTTGGTTTTATCTGGTTAACTTGGTAGTTCTGGCCAAGGAATCCCAGGCTAGTATGTTTTTGGTGGTGTAGTCCTTGTACTCAGGCTTTAAAGGTTACTCTGTGAATTGGACAGGACCAAAGGGGGCACCTGGCAGGCGGTACGTAGCTGGTGGGTTGGCAGGGGGGCAGACAATCTTGGGGTTAACTGGAAGATGGCAAGAATAAAATACGGCAATAGTTGGGGAAACCAATATCTCATAACCTTTATTTAAAAATGACAATGGGGGTTGATATCAGCCTGGCAGGTATTTATACCACGCTGCCAGGCTTCACTACCTGATCAGGTTTTCTGGGCTTGGGCGGGTTAGCATTGGGCGTCTCAGATGGCAGTGTGGCACTCGGCACTGGCGGTTTGCCACTGGCTGCTTTGGGGTGAAAAGACTTCAAATCCTTCTGTTTATTGATTTGGGTATTTGGTGCCTCTTTGGGTTCAGTGCCTTCCCCGGGACTTTGGGGATTTCAGAATAACTTTCAGGGAGAAATTTGTCTATTTCACCAGGCAAATTGCCGGTATCAGGCGTTGGCACCTCGGGGAAATTCCTGGCATCTTGCACTGGCAGTTTGCTTGCAGAATCCTGTGGGGCAGCTAAGGGTTTGGGTCCTGGAAGGCTGGCAACAATTTTATCAGCTGGTAGTGGGTTATCAGGTTCCCAGCCTATGAGTCTGGCAGTCCGTGAAGGGTTTTGTCCAGGGTTTGACTCCAATTCCGTATTTGAGATTTAGGAGCATCCAAATTGTCATTCCTGACAGACCCGTCCATTTTACCAACTAACCTCTGAAATATGAATACAAGGACTACACCCCAGAAGAGATACTTAAACTCAACCCTTTGGCCCGCATACAATCTGCAGTTAGATACAACCGACAAGGCCTGTGGATATTTTCAACCCCCAAGTTGTTCAGAGGGAAATTCAACTATCTCCCTGCTTACAACCTGCCCATGGAACCGCCTGTGACCCCAAAACCTATGCCTGCTTCTGCACCTGACCTCCCAACCAACTATTCTGGCAAGCTGTTTGGGATTGTGTACATCACTCTCACAGGGGTAATTGACACTACAATCCCGGCTGCCGGCCTGTGATCCTGGGTGGGAAAGTCCACCTCCTACCTTTTTAAGTTAGCTCCTCTCTTGTGGTGGACATTGCCCACAAAAAACCTGGCCCAGGTTACCCCTGGAAACAACGGGCCGGCTGCCCAAGACTGGATCTCTGACACTGTATGGCAATTGGCTGTCTAACTAATCAGCCAGGGGAATAATGGTCAAGTCTACCATATTATTCTGGAGTCCTGGAAAAATCTATAACTATAATACATGATTCATCATCTAATTTGTTAATATCTTTTGTATATTCCCTATTTTAATGAACATAAAAGTCTTGGTGCTGCTTAATAGTCTTTAAGTCATTGTCTATAGATTCTGATAATGGCAAGTTTTTACTTTCACATTCTTCCTTTTTTTCTAGTGAATTTTTTAAACTGCAAATATTACATATGTCAGTTTGTTTTTTACTCTTTATTATATTTTTTAGTATTAGTTTATAGAAAGTTGAAATTGATATTTTAATCTCATTTTTTATTTTCATACTTTCATATATTTCTTTTTTTGTTTTTAATAGTGAATATTTTATTTTGGTTGAATATTCATTCATTTCTTTTTCAATGTCTTTATAAATTTTTTCTGGTGCTTTTTTTGTAAACTGGCTTGTTTCAAAAGAATTTTCCAGTAGGGTTTAAATTATTTTTTTGATTCTTTCTTTTTTCAATGAATAGTTATTATTTTTTGGCTTTTTTATTTAAGCTTACATTTTTATTTTTATTTATTTTTCTTGAGTATTCAAACTCACTTTTGGTTATATTAAATCCCATATTGTAAGCTCTTTTAAAGAGTAACTGGAAGTAACCAGAGATCTCAAGGCTGGGAGATGCTTTTGGGGAGCAGATTTCAGAAGATCCTTTAAGCCATCAATTATCTCATTTAGTTTCTGATTTTGAATCAAAGGAATGAACTCTGTTTTTCCAAACTCAGTTTGAGCAAGGAAGTGATTGATGAAGGGATTGAGATTGCCTCCAGAAACAAAGAGGAATGCTTTCTTTAGCATAGCAATTCTTTCTCTTTTTGTTGATGCTCCCAATGAGGAAAACAGCTGCATGGCAGAGGTGAAGTTAACATATTCCATAATATTGGATTTATGATTGATGATAAAGAAATGCTTTGTAGAGATGTCTTGCAAAAGAGTACTGGTTGCAGGAATGATATCTTTTTGTAAAGATGGTTTGAAGTAAACCTTAGGTGGTTCTTTATCTCTTATATACCAAGCCTTATAACACCATTCTGAAAGAAATGATGTATAGCTTTTATTAAAATTTCAACTTAAATTTATATTCTTAAAATAAATGAAAAACCCAGTTTTCATGCAAAAGTGATATCTGTGTATCAGCTAAGCATCAAATTACATCATATCCTCTTTGTAATCTATGCAAATCAATTAAATGATGTATAAACTTGATTATAACTCTTCTAAATATTTTTAAATGATAAAATATTAAAGAACTATATTTTAAAAAATGCTTAATTTGAGGTTCACAGCTCACTTGAACCTCAAAATTCATCTAAACAGCAAATAAATTAATGTCCTAACTTCAAACTACCATAAAATCCTAAATAATTGAGCTTTTTAAACAAAATAAAATGCAAAAATAATGCTCTTGATCTTATCTTTAATTTTGTTAAATAAAAAGTATGTATTACTTGATAAAAAAATCAAATTCTTTAGCTTAAAGCAATCTATTTAATTTCATTATTAAAATAATATAATAAAATATGACATGCTCTTTTAGGTTGCTTTTGCTTCAATATTCAATATAGTATACATATTATTATTTTAAAATCAATATAAAGATAAGATTCTTAGCTTCATTTTGTTAGTTTACAGTGTGGAAAAATATTAAATTTTTGTTGAGTTATTTCTGTTTTAAATAAAAACATTTGTAATTTGATTTTTTCAAAATTGAACTGTGTTATGCTGTTTCTTGAGCAGCATGTGTATTAGAAAACAGCTAATCTCTAAAACAATGACCCATATGGTTAGCATATATTTCAATTATTCAGACTGTTCTACAGTATCCATACTTGAAAGATAATTTAATAATAGACTTAAAAGCTCTAAATTATCTTACAAGCTATAAAATATTGATCATATCTATTTTATTGAGAAGCTAAATATTTATAAAAAGTATTCATATCTAGTTGATACAGCTGAGAGCTAAACAGCAATAACAAGCAAAGAACGAACCTTGGCACTTATCCGTGATTTATTAAAAGAACAGCCTGTACTTCAAGAATAATCTTATTTGTAAAATTCAAAATCAAGATCGGCCTTCTTGACGTTAGACTTGTACCCTTTCTCGATATCCTTGGTTAGAATCACGTATCGATTCTTTCTGACAGCATGCATACCCGCCTCTTGGCAAATAGCTGCGATTTCGGCACCACTGAGCTTATCAGGGCGTGAAACAACTAAAAGGTTAATGACGATGCCAGAATATTGACTTACATTCTTCCAGATCGACTTCCTCAGATAAGTTCATTTTAGAAGTGATTGTTGAGAAAATAAGACGCTTTTGACGGCGATCTGGTGTAGGGAACTCAATCTTGCGGTCCAGACGACCAGGTCTAAGAAGAGCAGGGTCAAGGGTATCAGCGCGATTCGTTGCCATAATGACCTAGAAGGTTAGGATCCAAGTATGAAATAACTTATTACTTTAACATTCGAAGTTTGATCAAACCCATCCATCTGATTTAAAAGTTCCAATAGAATTCTTTGCACCTCACGATCAGCACCAGTTTGGGCATCAAAACGTTTTGTGGCAATGGCATCGATTTCATCGATAAAGATGATGGAGGGGGAATTTTCTTTGGCTAGGCGGAAAACGTCACGAACCATTCTAGGCCCTTCACCAAGATACTTTTGGACAAACTCGGAGCCAACAACTCTGATGAAAGAGGCTGTTGTATGATGAGCAACGGCTTTGACAAGCATGGTTTTCCCTGTTCCAGGTGGTCCATAAAGAAGAACGCCTCGGGGAGGGTCAATTCCGATTTGTTTATAAAGATCGAAGTGAGTGAGTGGGAGTTCAACAGCTTCTCTAATTTCCTGTTTTTGAATGTCTAAGCCACCCACGTCTGAGTAAGCAATATTAGGCTTTTCATCTGAACCAAGAAGAGTAATGCTACTATCAGCTTCGGGGGGAAGTACATCCACCAAGGCATTAGAGTGACGGTGAAGGGCTACAGAAGCACTAGGCTTAAGTAGTTCACGGTCAATTGTACTAAGTATGCGAACAACATAGTTAGATCCAGTAGTAGAACCAACAATTCCAGTGTGTTGATCAATGGGCTCCAGAAATTGGCCAATGACTAAAGGTACAGATTGAATACGTTTAACTTCTTCTTGAGCACGCACAAGCTCACGTTTTAAATTTTTTTGTTCATCTTTGATATATTCTTCTTGAAGCTCAATAAATTCTAAATGGCGCTGTAGGTTCTTGACTTTTGTATAAAGATCTGACTCGTGAAGTTCGTCAAAAAGACTTTGTTTATTTGCTGAAAAGGCTGAATTCTAAGTAAATAAATGAGCAATCGAAGCTCTTGAGGTATAAGAAAGTACCTGACGCTTGGGCTTAATTCCTATATCTTCCATTTGAAGGAACTTATAAAGAGTATAAAGAAAAGAAAGTGAACTCTTTACAAAAGAAAGGGCAAGTATAACTAAATTGAAATGGTAGTGTATAATGTGTTTGAAAAACTGAACAACTTGCCTGATTACGTGGTTCAATAGCACATAATCGTATACCAAAAATCGCAAATGACTTCACACTAGAGATACTTCGCCGATCCTCGGCTAGCATCCGGCTTTGGGCTGCTACACTCAATGCGGCATCTTTAATATTTGAATAATTCAAAATAACTCTTTAAAAAGAAGTGACCAGGGCCAGAAGCTGGTGGCAGCTGGCCTGAGCAGCCCTAGTTAGCACAAATGCTCTTTACCCTGTCAAAAATGATTTAAATTCTAAATTAATATAGTTTTTTTGAAAAGATTCGGAAGGAAATCAAGAGTCAGTTTGCACTCCTCAAGTGGACAAACCCTTTATAAAAATGCAAATTGTTTAAAATCCGATAATTATCTAAGGTTATATGACCAAAATCCTAGGGATTTAAAAGTTCTAACTTTAATTTGGTATCACGAGAATCAAAATTATTTCATTAAACATCAAATTTTCAGTTCATCATATTTGAGTTTATTTTACTAAATATAATGTCCAACTTTATGCAAAGCCATCTAAATTTCTAGCATCAATTTTTCAATCAATTTGATGGAAAATAATGTGATATAAACTGTGGATTAAACTTTTTTAAATTGGTGTTTTTTAAATTAGCTTATTTTTACATATACTGTACTTTTCATAGCTGTTGAGATAGACAAATCAAAGTCAGCTTAGAGCAGACTGAAGTTATTCATAGAATAAAATATAAATGGTACACATTTTTTCAGAGATGGCATGTGGCAAAAAGCTATTAATAATTTTAATGTGACACATCAAACACACCAAACAGCAATAAAAACATGGCCACACTCAAATGCAATGATACACAACTGAACAACCGAACAAATCAAATTTTGCGTGGATATTCCAGATTCCAGGGTAGAACACACTATCTGAAAAATCTCATCTCAAAATATGCCATCTTGAAAAATGCTATCTCAAAAGTAATAGTAGTTATGGCATCTCAATCTATGACATTGCAACTAAGAAAATACTAACTCAAACAGCAGTTATGTTTGAAGCCCAAAAAACATAAAAACTTATAAAAACTTATTAAAACATTTTTAAAAATCATAGCTAAACAAAAAAGGCTCATAATTCCAAATATGCAATAAAAAGGGGTCAATTAATAGCAACAAGGCAGAGTAAAGCCCCAAAGTCACCTTATCAAAAATAGCCCTTTTCACTTAAACTATTTATGAGCTATACTTTTACTGTAAATATATAATATCTAAGTACTAAAGAAAAAAAGAAAAAGAAGAGAGAAGAAGAAGAGATTATACAAAAAGGGTGCCAACATTGGTTGAAAGAGCAACATATATTAATTAGAGATGTCCAAGCTTTTTATCTTTAGGATATTAGGCAAGTATCACTTTGCAGCTCTCAGTATACTTTTTCACTACCTTATTTTGTTTGGGGGTCATCCTTGTTCTTGATACCTGTCTTGAACAAGCAGGAAGAGGTAGACTTCTGGGTCTTGAGATACACTATGATCTTATTAAATTTGGCTTCTTAACCCAGACTATCATAGAAAATTAGCTGCACCACCCTTCAAGGGAAGAGATAGTATTAATCAATAAATATTTAGCCTGATTAAAGAAGCTCCAGGTGATTGATTCATAATTTTTATGATGTGATATGATCCTTGAAAAGTGCCAACCCATTGAGTTTTGGAGTATTTAATAAAGGAGGAAAATACTGCCTGATTGGCAATGATGTAAGAGTGGTAGAGTATATTATTATATCAGACATTAAGTTTATTCTTTATCACTAAGACAAAGGCAGAAAAGCAGTTGAACAAATCCTTGAACTCTTTGGTACCTTCTGCATTGAATAGCTCATGCAAATCTTAGCATTTTTGAAGGCAGTGGCAAAGTGCCTGCAAAAAGTGGAAATAGCCTCTCTATGGGGAGCTCTTGAATAACTTGGCAAAAACCATTGACTTGAGCCTTCTTGAAATCAACCATCAGATGGCTTTGGTATGCAATACTCTTTTCCTGCTTTTTGGAAGTGACTTTGTCTTTAAATGGGGTGGGGGCTTCTTCTTTTGCCCCCTAGTCTCCTTAGGATCCTCTTTGTTGAGTATATACTTCTGGGAAGTATAATAAACAAGATAAAGGGGAAAATCAAGAAGAGAATGACACTTTATTAGATATGAATATATGATAATATATAGTATCATGGAAAGCCACATACCGTCCATGTATGTCATGGAAGTCATGGGGCTTATCTGAGTAATGTTTCTCTTAAGTCACAAGGCTTATTCAATTTGTGTTCTGCTTAGGATCTGTGTTGTGTTTGGCTCCTGGGGGCAACATCCAGGAGGACATGGCGGGAAATCTTTATAACAAAAGATTTGAGGTTCAAAGCTAGCCTTAGGTTAGCCTTCAGGGCAAAATTAAGGGCATGTACCTTGATTTCCTGGAAAACGAGATGTGAAAGTCCTTTTGGCAGAAAGGACAGGAAAAAGCTTGAAGATTATTAAAGCCAACGCAAATGTGGATAAACTTGTCTTTATTAGGAGAAATGATTCTACTTAAATAGTAGACAAGGGACAGTGATCACTCATTAGAAAGACAGAGTGGCTGAGGGGGTCACGTTGGGATGAGGTCATACCAGGATCATTCACAGACAGGTACAATAATACAGAATGAGTGGATATTGGACCAGACCCATTTGCAGAAGGCAAGGAATATCTGAAATCAAAAGCAAACCCAGCCAAATCTTTGCAACTATCAATATTCAAAGGCCATATCAAAATAGCATTCATGATGTGATTTCCAACAATATGGATTGTTTGATCCCTGTAATAGATGGCCAAATGATAGTAGTGCCACTGGCTTAATGATTAGTTGGTGAGCCATTCAGCAAATTACTTGTGGCTTTAATTCCCCAAGAGAGAGTAATCAAAGATCCTGTGACATCTCCCCCTGGGATGCTGGAAGGTGGAACCTTAGGAATTTTCTTGAGAGTGTCAGGGATACAGGCTTGGTACTGATATAGTTTGGTGTTGGTAACAGAGAGTCTGGAGTTACGGTGTGCAGTTCTTGCTTTGCACAGGCGGAGGCAGTTGTGGTGCATGAGTTTTAGTTTGGTCCAAGCGCCAATTCCCTTGATGAGGTAGGTATTGTTGGGCTTGACCTCCATGACAATACCTGACCCATGTAACCCTGGTTCTAACTTGTAAAGTCATAGTTGACAATCCAAATCTTATTTCTGACTTAAAATTTCTCCATTTGGATGAGGATTATTTCTCTCTCAATTCTTTTTTGTTCCATGTCTTACTGATCTTTTCTAGAACACTGTATGTTGGGGTCACTGTCATCTGGCACCTTTTTGGGCAGAGGTAACCATGGTCCTGCATCTGTACTAACAAGAGCAGGCTTTTTCCTGTGTTACAGTTGACTTGTGTTCTACAGACCATGAGTGCTGTAGGTAACCTATTGACCCAAGCTTTTGGATTGTTAGCAGATAACTTGATGAGAGCTTCTACTAGCAAGCCATTTATTTGTTCTACTCTTCTATTTGCTTGTGGGTGGTACAGGTTGGTTGTGATGTGTTTTATTCTGTTTTTGGCAAGGTAAATATTGGTGTCAATGGCCTTAAGTTTGGTCACTCCATCTGTGATTAGGAGGTCAGGTCTCCCAAACTTGGCTATGATTTTTTACCAATAAGTTGTCTCACATCATTTCCTTTATGTTCTTTTGTAGCTTGTGCTACAGACCACCTGGTTGCATATTCAATAGCTGTTATGATGTACTTTTTGCCTTTGTTATTACCATACATTGGTCCCACAATATCCAGTGACCACACCCTGAAGGATTGTGTGATTAATACTGGTAGTACTGACTTGGGTGGTACCTTGGTTGGGGCGTACTTCTCACAAACTTTGCATTGTTCCAGTACTTCCTTGGTATCATCTAACATGTTGGGCCACCAGTTGTATGTCTTGAGGTATTCATGCAAGTTCCTACTACAGGTGTGTCCCAGATCTCTGTGGTATCAAATAATGGTATTGGTATTTTGTGTTGACAGGATGTAAGGCACATTGTCACCACTTGGAAGTATTCAGTGTAGAGTATCATATGCATTTTTGAGCAGATGTTTGTTCTTGAGGACTTTCTCTTGGATTTCCATTGCTGTACCAGGTAGGAATCTCTCTTGGAGATTCCCCATTATTAACATGGGCCAATCAGGATCTTCATCAGTGCATAGGAGATGTTTACTGTATAGCCTTGACAGGGATCTGCGGTAAGCATTTCCTTTCCTGGTTTGTATTTGAAAATCATGGGGTACCTTTGTATGAGGCTCATCCATTCAGCTTGTTGTCTAGATAGGTATTGTTGAGTTTTAAAGAATACCAATGGATTGTGGTTGGTTAGCACTTTGAGTATATATGCACCTTCCAGTTAGCATCACCACTTCATTAGACAGTGAACAATAGCTATCAGTTCCTTGTCCTATATTAGGTATCTTTGCTCACCATCTGACAGCTTTCTTGATTCATATGCTACAGGGAGAAAGTCCTTTTCTGAATTTTGAATTTGGAGTGCTCCTCCTATTGCGTAATCAGAGGTGTCAGTTTCTAGTTTGTACACTCCTTAAGAATTGGGATATTACAAAATAGGAGCAGTGATCATACATTCTTTTAATTGGCAGAAGTGTTGGTCTCTCAACGGTGTCCAAAAAAATTTTGTTGTCTTGCCTTGATTGTGGATAGGGGGCAGTCAAGGCGCCCCAGTCAGGGAGGAATCTCCTAATATAAGCTAAAATGCCCAGGAACGTACAAAGTTCACCTTTATTTTTCAGTGCTGGTACATTGGTTATGGCTTGTATCTTTTCTGGGTCTGGCTTCACGCCACCCTTGCTGGTAATGTGTCCTAAAAAGGGAAGTTCTGTTGAGAAGAAGTCACGTTTTGAGGGCTTGGCTATGATTTGGTTATCTTGAAGGGTGTGGGGGACCAGGCGGACATCTTTCCAGTGTTGTTTCTTAGTTGGGCAGTATATGATTATGTCATCAAGGTAGATAATAGCCCTTTTTCTAATTTTCTCTTTAAAAACTTCATTCATAAAGATCACAAAGGTACTTGAGGCATTTTTCATACCAAAGTTGAGGACAAAATATTCAAAAAAAGCCATACTTAGTTCTGAACACTGTTTTGGGTATGTCTTCTGGATTAATGCAGATTTGGTGATAACCTGCTGTCAAGTCAATTTTTGTGAGGAATTAGGACCCCCAGGGTATCAAAAAGGTTGTCAATCAGGGGCAGGGGATACCTGTTCTTAATTGTGACTTTGTTGAGAGCCCTGTAGTTTGTGACTAGGTGGAGTCCTCCATCTTTCTTTGCTACAAAAAAGACAGCTGCACCAAAAGAAGATTTAGAGGGTTGTATGAGTCCTTTCTTAGAGGCTTTGTCTAGATAAGCCTTTAGCATGTTGTCTTCTTGTGGTGTTAGGCAGTAAATAGGAAGTGCTTTTGGAACACTTCCTTTGAAGTCAATTTCATGCTGAATGCCTTGGTCAGGCGGTAGCCCTGGTAACTTTTCTTGGAAAACAGAAGGGGGTTCTTGGATTAACTGTTGTTTAATTGAGTCTTGTTTGTGTGAGGCCTCTATATTTTTAAAGTGGATAATCTCATACATGCAGGTGCTCTAATTGATCTTGCTAAGGTCCTTTTTGTCTTCTTTTTCTGTAATTTTCACAAATACATGGTCTCTCATAAGTGTGTCAAGGTGGGTTGGATACACAAGATGGTGCACCTCACCTTGTTGTATTATGGGGATAGAATTATCCCAGTTGATATGAGGTTTGGTTTTCCTCATTCAGTCCAGACCAAGTATAACATCATACTTGAGGATTGGTATGATTTTACCACTAAGAGTAGTCTTTACATCTTCTATTTGGGCATGAAAGGGTTTCACCTCTCTGGTGACTGATGTGCTCCTGTTATCTGCCATGATAACTCTCTTGACATTACTTTGAACTGTGGGAGCTTCATGAGGTTGGAAAAACTTTTGTCAACAAGAGATTGGTCTGAATCAGTGTCAAATATTGCTGTGCTCTGATATCTGCAAAAGCAGAAAGAATAAGTGAGGAGTTTATTTCTGGTTTGGGCAGCAAACAGTATAGAATTGCTAGAGGGTACTTGGATCATGGTAAATGAATCCACATCTTATTTCCTGTACAAGTATTGCAAATTGGGGGAGGGCAGCTTTCCTAAGCACTCCCTTGAGCTTTTCCCTCCTTGGTGGTGTTATCAGTGCTCATTTAATTTACTTGAGCAATGTGATTTCTGCCTCAAGGGTGGGGGTTATTGGCTGGGTTGTTCTGCTTATTAGGTTGAGGGTCCTTCTTTGCTGTGGGACTTTTCTTTTTGTTTGTTTGTTTCATGTAAGTTGTCAGATTTTTGGGCTGTGTGTTTCCCTTCCAAGAATACATCTTGGAGATTCTTACAGCAGGTCATGTCAAACTGACGTCTAATGTGTGTGGGGAGGCTATTGTAGAAGTCCAGTTGTGGTCCAGCTTCATCAAAGTTGATGGTGTTGGGGCTCAGTCACATAAGTCTTCATACACTGCAATGTACTCCTCAATTGATCCTGTCATCTTGAAGGTTCTGAGTTCTGTCATGATTACTATATCAGAGTCTTTCATGGCAAATTTTTTGAGGAAGACAGCCTTGAACATGTCCCAGTTTTCATTTTGATTGGGGTGTTGTTCAAGCCATTTTCTTACAAAACGTGAGGCAGTCCCTGTGAAACAAAGGGCAATCTCACTGTCCCAGAGTCTGTGAGGGTAGCCCACTTTTGTAAACTTTCTTTGGGTGCTGTCAATTCAGAGCTTGGCATTTTTTTTGAAGTAGCCCTTTAAATGTCCTGATTTCTGCTGAGTGTAGGCATTGAAATACAATGCAGGGTATATCAGTTGTCTGCAAGCCTGAAGTTGGAGATGAGTTCATGAGTTTACAGGTGTTGAGGAGGTTATACTATTTGGTTGGTATGAGGATATTGTTAAAGAAAATTAATCTCATGGGGACGTCCTGTCATTCTTTGTAATCTCTCCAACCTGTGGGGAGGGCCATTTGCTGGATTTTTTTCTTGGGAGGAATATTTCCTTTAAGTTTTGTAGGTGTGAATAACTTACCTGTGCTACCACTATCAAGTATATACTTCTGGAAAGTATAATAAACAAGATAAAGGGTAAATTAAGAAGATAATGATCTTTATTAGATATGAATATAGGATAATATATAGTATCATGAAAAGCTGCATACTGTCCATGGAAGTCATGGGTCTTATCTGAGTAATGTTCCTCTTAAGTCATGAGGCTTATTCAAGTTGTATTCTGCTTAGGATCTGGATTGTTTGATCCCTGTAATAGATGACAAAATGATAGTAGTGCCACTGACTTAATGATTAGTTGGTGAGCCATTTTGTGACTCATTCAGTGAATTAATTGGGGTTTTAATTCCCCATGATGGAGTAATCAAGATATTGCAACATCTTCCAAAATGTGGATTGTTTCTTTCAATTTTTTAAGAATTTTGAGAGAATAGCCATGGGTGTTCTGCTTCTTATTTGGGAGGAAGTAAAAAACAAGGGGAAGTACTAGATTATCAACCTGCCCATGAATATTTCAAAGATGGCTGGACAGCTTTGGTCATGTGTTTAATGTATCATCTGTAAGCCAGGTCTTGCACTTGAGAAGGCTCTAAAATCCTGGTAGGTTGCAAAAAAGATGATTATGTCCTTGGCATTAACATCATCATTGTGTAGGAAGAATTGTTCCTCATAGCAGGATAGCTTCTGGGCTTCAGTTAATATTAACTGGTTAATTGATGTTGCACTGAAGGTCAGAGTACTGCATCCCAGGGAAAGGACTGTTAGCCTCAGCTGCCAACTTTCTCTGCTTAGTAGAGGGTAAAGCCCATCATAGGAGGGGTGCTAACTTGATGAGATAAGATGCTGATTGGCCTACTAGAGCCCAGAGTCCAGCGGCTGGAACCATAGTGTCAACTAATCCAGCCAAGGTGATTTAGGCAATGCCTGCATATTGGGTGGCTATGGGAGAAGTCAGACCTGGGGTGGGGTGTAGGCAGTCAGGTTTGGGTGTTGGGGGTGCTTCCATATCTGTCTGGTAGGCAGTCAAATATTTATATTCCACACAGGATTTGGATGCTGATTGCTGGCACCAGGTATCCTTGTAGAAGGCTGTTTGTTGGATTATCTGTTGGGCCAGGTGGTCTGGGCGGGGGTCACCTTCACAGTAATCTCCATGTACTCTGGTTTAAGTGGATAGTCAGAAAAATGAAGTGGCCTAATGAGTTCTCCTGGTGGACAATAAAACGTGGGTCAGGTTTTGAGAGCTCCCTCAGGAATGTGGGCTGTCAGCCCAAGTTTTTCTGTTGGAACAGTAGTAAAATGGAAAACAACCAAGACAAAATAATGAATAAATTGGTAGAACCAAGGTCCCATAATTTTATTTTATTTCAGGATGGCAATACCAATTGTCAAGACTTCATGGAGTTTAAATACCAATTCAAATGCTAATTTTGGAATCTAGCCCATCACCTGATTGCTAAGTTGCTCAGTTTCTTCTGGCCCAAGAGCTCTGGCCCCATCCTGGATCTTTTGTCCTATCATTTCTTCTGCTGGAATGACTTCCATCTGAAGGTCCAACAATAATATCCTCATGTTCTCATCATTGTAACTGATGTTCATGTCATTCTGGACCAAATGACTCTCAGAAACCCCAAGCCGGGTCAACCCTGGTCCCACGGTCTGAACATCTCTGGGAGTCACTTCAAGATCATCAGAGGCCCAGAGATCACATGGCTGGGTGGCCTGGACCTCTAACCTATCATAAGAGTTTCCTTGAGACTTCAACTTATCAAGCTGAGCAGTAACTCCCTCCCCAGATGACCCATCAGTCAATATAGGAGTGACAGCATGTTGATTCAGTGCTTCTAGCAATCTATACTGGCCCATATTAATTGCTGTCCTATGATATTCCTCCATATTTCACAAATCTGTGGCCTGGCAGACCTGTGAATTCCCCTGATTAACCAGGTTCAAATCACAGCTCTTTCCAGATCTTTTGTTGGCTAGCTGCAAAAATCACAGGCAGCTGGCCCAAAGGTCTATAGAATCCTCATAACCATCAGAATCAGGTCCCAAGTTTGATTCTCCTAATTGTATTTTTCCACTTATTTTGGGAGAAATGACATTAATGACACTGATGCCTTCAGTGCTCAGAGCATACCTCTTATCAGTGAAGTATCTCTTTAATTTAATGGTGTCACCAACAGAGGTAAGTTGGGAGCTGTTGAGGTTGATAAGGGTGTCATTAGCAACCTAATTTAAGGTTTTTTCCTTGGTGGTTGGGATCACATGGAAAAGAAACCAGCTGATTAACTGATAAAGAGGGTCAAAGGCTCATTGAATTTGTGTTTAACTGTTGATGCTTTAAGCCTATTAAAGTCATATGTTATTATCCTTACTAATCAGTCAAGGTTATCACATTTGAAGTGGTACTGATAGATTGCCTTATTTTTGTCATTGCAGTTAAAGATGTAACCATTGTACACAATACCAGCACCACTCTTCTTTGACATGATAGGGTAGCCCTCAGGGAATGTTATGGGTACTGAAAAAATATCATTGTGATTGCAGATTGTCAGGGCCCAGAATGGGCCAGACAAAACCCTATGTTGCATAGGTTCAACACCTGCAATTGAGCAATTGCGCGACCAAACAATTGCGTTGTTGATTACGCAGATTAACCCAAAAAAAACTTTAATTCCAAGTGGAGAACCAAACCCTGGTCAAGGCCAAAACTGGGGGCAATTGGAAACCGTCCTAAAGCCAAGCAAAAAAGATTTTAATTGGCCCACACCCTCTGAAACCCAGAATTGGGGACTTGGGTTGCCAAATGGCCCAAAATTCCCCTGCCAGCTTCCCCATGACAAAAATAATGAAATGATCCATCTAACTGACAAATCAGGAGTCACCAATGGAACCCATCTTGAGAATAATCCATTGACAACCAATAAGAAGTTGCCAGTAAGTCCAATTGCAGTTTCCTAGTAGGATATAGCTGGGAACACTGGCATCCCCTTTCTTTGTTGACATCTTCATCTAATAAACTTTGCTGGTTAATGCACACTAAGCATTTATACTTTGCAGGAGTTTATTAAATTATCACAAATTTTATACTGCTGGTGCTTTCAAACAGAGAGTACCTCCAGTACCAATGCCAGCGCTGGGAAACAGAGCAACTTCTAGCTGCCTCCCACCAACCACTGCCAGCCTTTACCCCATCTCCTAGAGTGCTGTACCAAGAAATAATTCCTGCTCCTGCACCGCACCCCTACTTTCCTGGTGTTCCTCTGCTCCAACAACTTGCCCAGCCAAGCCTGATCATGAGCGCTGTCACAAGAGAACTTCCTCTTGTTCATTCTGCTTCATCATATGACTACAGTAAGCTTGGGTTTGTCTATTTGACCATGATGGGGCTCACTGAGCAAGTGATACCCCATATGGGAGTGTGGCGTCATTGGGCTACTGCTGCCAATTATGTGATGCAGATAGCCCCTGTCATCTACTGGGCCTTCCAGGCTTGACCCTTCCCCTTGACCAAAGGTTCCCCTGGGAGTCATCCAGGCCATGACACAAATATTATGAGCAGTTTGGATATTGTATAGCTCAATTTTTCCCCAGTAGGAGCATGAGTCTTGGGTTGTTATTTCACTTGCTCCTTCTCAGCTTTGATATATAGCCAAGATGAAAGCTGAAGTTAAAATATGCTCTTGGGGGTCTGATGGGAAGTAAACAATGGAAACGTGAGGAGGGATAGGCTTGTTGTCTCAGGTTTAGGTGGGAATGTGGGTGTCTTGAGATACAATTTGGCCTTAGAAGGCTGCTTCTTGGGGGTAGCTTTGGTCTTTTTTCCTTTGGAGGGTTATGTTGCTCTTGAAGGCCTTTTACACAGTGTCAAAACTTTGAATAATGGGGCAACTCATTTCTGTAGCAGTTTTAATGGGGCACAGAGCACTTGTCTTAAATAATTTCATACATAATGATATTATTGGTACCATTTTATAAGAGCTAAGAGGAAAATAAATAATAATTACTTTTTGGATGCAGCTTCTGATCATATAGAAGTAGTTTCTAAAATTAGAGCTTATTTTATTGTAATTCAACTGGTTGTACCTATATCCCTTCAATGATTTCTTTCTGGGATACTATTAATGTCTTCTAGGACAATCTAACATGCTCTCTTTGGGTTAATTGATAGTCCAGGTTTGGCACTTCACAAACACTAACCAATAAAATATAATATTCTTCACTCAGCACAGGTGGCCCTTGCTGGTGTGGGTTGATTCAGTGACTTCAGGATCACTTCCTTCTATCCTGAACATAATTCAGGTTCAATGCTTAATAATATGATTAATATAGGAATTCAAGATTATGGGGAATAAAATTGAGCCTTGGCGCTTGATGTAAAAGACAGTGGTTTGGCGCCTACAATATTTGCAAGGCGGCTCCTGACATATAATTAGTTGGTGCCTCAGAGCTCAATTCAATTGTTAGGCGCGCTGTGGCGCCTGTGGCTTTATCAAGTGGCGCGGCAGCAAATCATTTATCAACTAAGCGCAGCAGCAGCACTTATCATTTGCTGATTTGTGGTTTAATTCAGCAGAGTGCTTCTGGTCCAATATAAATATATTTTATATTATTAAATTATGGTGTTAAGCTGTTGTAATCCATATTCACAAGCTCTGGCATAATTAGCATCATTGCTTGGTTAAAATTCCCAACAGGGCTGGGCATCCTGGCAATTAATTAATGGCTTGGATTTACCCAAGAAACTATCATGAATAATTTTAATGGGTTGCACAAGTGAGAAAACTCTCTCAAAGTAAAGCTTGTACGTTCTAAAAAGGCATCCAAGTATATAGAGGCCAAATTTATCATGTTATTACTACTACAAAATGACCTTGATATTGAATCCACTCAGTTCAGATACCAACTAAACCATCATGTTATTTGGGTCCCCAAGCAGATGGTCTAGGTGTGGATGCATGAAGCTGTGATATTGGTGCAATTATTCTCCAATCATTTTGATATGATTAGGCTGAGTCCACAATTACACCACACAGTTCATAATTGGTGGTGTTGTCTAGACAACTACTCATATTATGAGTGATAATTTAATCTTTATATTATATTGCAAACTGGATGTAACTTGTCAGGATTATGGTCTCAAAAAGACTACAATGACACAAATGATAAAAAAATCACATACTGAATTTTTTGGGGTGTTTTTGGCTTTTTTTACAAGAGGGACTATATTTTATTGGACGTTACCCAATTATATCAGCAGGTATGGATACAAGTCTACCATAAAGTCCATTTTAGATATACATAAGTCACCACGGGCTAAAAGCATAATCTATTTGAGCCATCAAATAAAGGATAACCAAGCTGCAAAAGACAACATTCAAGAGGTGGTCTTCTAGTGCTCTATATACCAATCAGGCCACACAGGCTTTCATCTTGCTGATATTATACTTTAAAATATTGTAATTATAATCTGAGAAAGGGATATAAAGGAAATGGATGCTATACTACTGGACTTAAACTACAATATTGGACTTTTTATCCAGAATTTGTCTCTGATATTTTCTCTGAGTCAGTATTTCATATCTAATGCAGAAAACAGTCACAGAAATTCTTGTCTGACCTCTTGTTTCTCTTTTCTATTTACCCTCACCCCACTCAAGACATAAGAGCAGTATACAGCTCTAGATAATGCAACAAGAGTTGAAAAAAGAGTCTGTTATTATCTTCTTTACATACCACCTTGCATCCAACCTGTACCTTTCCTCTTATCTCTGATTAATTTCTCTAGCCATACTTGAACACAAGGCTCCCACATCTAACCACAAAGGCACTTTCAGAATCCAACTGTTCTTTGTTTTCTTTCAGATTTCCTGTTGTATGTGCTTTTCTTTGTCTCTTGTAACAAATTAAACACATAGCAAGAATTATATAATGGCACATTTTTTTGTTTTATGTATCCTTTACCTGGAATATATTTATCTTAAATTGTCTGCAATTCAAATCAGAACACCAAAAAAATTCAAACTAATAATGCATTAAAAGTAAATTTTTTCATCATTCACTTCAATTATTCACAAATGCCTTCAGTTGTCTTGATTCCTTTGAAAATGACAAAGCTAATAGAAATCAAATACAGAATCAATATGAAATATAAACTAAGAGCAGGCTGTTGCTTGGTTGATTTCTATATTTATGTTGATTCTGGGTTTGGTTTTTGTTGGATTTGTTGCTGCCAAAAGAAGCAAGACAGATGAATGTAATTAGAAATGGTTGCCACAAATCCAAATATATTTACTTCAAGTGAATTTTAAATGTATAATTTATTTTTGATATTGCCATGTTTAGCTCCAGGGGACAACATCCTGGAGGGCACATCAGGAAATCTTTATAACAAAAGATTTGAGTTTTGAAGCTAGCCTTGGGTTAGCCTTCAGGGCAAAATTAAGGGCACATACCTTAATTTCCTGGAAAACAAGATGTGGAAGTCCTTTTGGCAGAAAGGACAGGAAAAGCTTGAAGATTATAAAAGCCAATGCAAATGTGGATAAACTTGTCTTTATTAGAAGTAATGATTCTACTTAAATAGTAGACAAGGGACAGTGATCACTCAATAGGAAGACAGAGTGGCTGAGGGGGTCACGCTGGGATGAGGTCATACCAGGATCAGACAAGGGAAGGTATGGTATTCTGGAATGGGTGGATATTGAATCAGACCCATTTACAGAAGGCAGGGAATTTCCAAACTCAAAGGCAAAACCAGCCAAATCTTTGCAACTATCAATATTTGAAGGCCAGATCAAAATAGCATTGATTGCGCAATTTACAACAGATATGTTAATTCAACTTGTAGGTAATGTGATATCAATACATCCCAGTAAATTATAATACATATGACAACAAATTAATTAGCCTAAAATCTAAAGGAGACAATCAGGAACACCAACTCACAAAGAAAAGCAAAGAAAATAGCCAATACAAGCTAATAGAAGTATAAAAAACAAATAAACAGTAATGACAAAGAAATAAAGAGCTGGTAATTTGAAAGGGGTCTACTTTATCATATTAAAAAAGCATAAATAATATAAAAAGAAGATATTTCATATTAGTGATAAGGAGAGCCTTTTGGGGAGGCTTCAAATATGGAATTAAGAAATAAGAGAAGTATATTTTATTAGATAATACTTTAGACTTATATAGACTTGACTGTGGCAGGGATTTAGTTGGATCAAACCTAGGGGTTGGTCATGTGCAAGATGGGTTCAAGCCACTGGATACTTGGACAGTCAGGTGATATTGCCTGGTTACCATTCTTGGTATGTTGAACAGTATATTGGAAGGGGACCAAATTGGGCAATGGCTGGATGTTAAGTAGGTTGGTGGTAGCCAGAATACTAGTACATCCAAACCCTTGACACCCCCCTTAAGGGGTTACTCTGGTGCATCAGGAGGGGGCTTTGTTTTCACGGTTGCCGCCTGATGCTCCTGAAGCTGTTTACTAGTTGGAACCAGTCTGGTCAAGTGTTCTCCTTTACTGAGGCGGAGATGAGTTCTGTGGTATTTCTTAATAATTGGGTTTTTGGCACCTTGGAATTTTACTAGGTAGGTGTTGTGATATGATCTGTACTTGATGACTCTTCCTGGTCCCCGGTGTACTGAGTCTAGTTTCTTTCTGTTGCCAGCTAGAATCCAGACAGGGGAATTGATGGGAAGTGGTTCTTGTGTGGAGGTCACCTTTTGTGTTTTGAGCCTCTTTATTTCTGCTATTTTAGCTTTGAGGCAGATGTGTTGTAGATTTGGTACTTGTTCTACTGTGGGGGGGTTTCCCTGGGGGGATCTTTATGTATAGCTGTTTGTTGCGGGTGATTATTTCCAGTTTTTACCTGTATGTTAGCTCAAACAGTGAATAGCCTGTCCCTTGATTGGTGCAGACTTGGGATACTAGTAATGCATGTTTCACATATAGTGGCCATGTGTCTTTGGCTTTGCCATCCATTATTTTCTCTAGGGTCCTGATAAGGCTGCTGTTGAGGTGTTCCACTCTGCCATTGGCCTGTGGCCTGTATGGAGAGGCTGTGGAGTGTTTAATGTTTTTGGATTTTAAGTTGTCATTTACTACGTGACCTGATAACTCGGTTGCTCCATCAGTTATGATGTAGTCTGGAGTGCCGTAGTTGACTATGATTGCTTTGTTGATGAATTGGTTTATAGTTTCTGCTTTATGGTTCTTTGTTGCCCAGCAGATGGGCCAGCATGTGGCAAAGTTGATAGCTACAATTAAGAAATGTTAGTTTGTTTTTGTTTCTGGGAAGGGGCCCACTACATCCAGTCCCCAAACCTTGAATGGTTCAGGGTCTGGTACTGGGTTGACTGTTGGCTGGGGAGCCTTTGTGCTGGTGTATTTCTTGCACACTGTGCACTTTTTTAGAACATTGAATATATCCTGTTTGAGGTTGGGACACCATACTATCTCTTTTAATGTGAGTTATAGGTTGTTAGCCTTTGTATGTCCTAGTAGGCAGTGATGTCTTAGTATGGTGTCAACGCTTTGTGCAAGTGGGATGTAGGGAACATATTTTTCATTAACAATTTGGTATACAATGCCATTTGATACATGGAAATACTTTTTGTTCCTTACTAATGTATCATGGGTCAGTTGATGTGTTGTGGGGTCTTTCCCTTTGGTTTTATACTCAGTGTTGTACAAGTTTGGCCAGTCAAGGTCCAGGTGGTCAGGGTGATTCTCTCTAGGCTGGCATAGTCTAGAGAGAGCATTGCCTGTGACCAGCTCTGCCCTCTTTTTGTATTGGATGTCCAAGTTAAGCTGTTCCAGCAAGGACATCCATTTGGCTTGTTGCCGTGCGAGTGTGTTCTGAGTTTTGAAATATATTAAGGATTTATGGTCAGTTAGTACTCAGATGTTTAAATGTTCTTCCAGATAACATCTCCATTTCTTGCATGTGTGGTATATTTCTAGCAATTCCTTATTGTGTATTGGGTATCTCTGCTCAGTATTAGTTAGTTTTCTGCTTTCATAACATACTGGCAGGAAGTCTTTCTTCCCTGGCTGGCAGATGCGCAGGACTGCACCAATGGCGGTGTCACTGGCATCTGACTCAAGCTTGTAGCACCTGTTATTATTAGGGTATTGCAAGATTGGTGCTTTGATCAGAGCTTTTTTTAATAATTGGAAATTCTTGTCACATTCTGGTGTCCAGATGAATTTCTTTTTGGCATTACCCATGGTTAAGTCATTGATTGGTGCAGTGAGCTTTCTGCAATCTTTGATTTATTTCCTTAGGTAAGCTACCATTCTGAGAAAGCATCTAACTTGTTTAACAGAGGTGGGGTGTTGCATGTTATTTATGGCTTTAGTTTGTCTGGATCTGCTTTGATGCCATTGTCAGACAATGTGGCCCAAGAACAGGAGTTCATTTTCCATAAATTGGCACTTACTTGGTTTTGCATAAAGTTTGTGCTCTTCAAGTCAATCAAGTACCTTGCAAACATGTGTGAGGTGTTCTTCTTTTGTTTTTGAGAATACAATGATATTGTCAAGGTAGCATAATGTATTTGAAAGACCATTTAGTGCTTGGTTCATTATGGTGACAAATTTTGCAGGAGCGTTGGTCATCCCAAAGTTCATTACTCTAAATTCAAAGGATCCAAATTGCATATGGAACGCAGTTTTTGGTATGTCCTTTTCCTTTACTTCAACTTGGTTGTATCCTGAGGTGAGGTCAATTTTAGAGAAAAATTTGGCTCCTGAGAGTCTTGCAAACAGATCCTCTATAATTGGGAGAGGGTATTCATTCTTTACTATGCATGCATTTAGTGCTCTGTAGTCAGTCACTAGATGCAGAGTGCCTTCCTTTTTCTTTACAAAGAATGCTGCTGCCCCCCATGGGGATTCAGATGGGCGGATGAAGCCTTTGACTAAGTTGTCATCAATATGGGTTTTGAGGGTTTGTGTCTCCATGGGAGAAAGTGTGTAGAGGGGTGCAGGTTTGGGCATGGCTTTACATAAGTCAATGCCATGTTTGACCTCCTGTTTGGGGGGGGGTAGCTTGGGGAGTTCTTCCTTGAATACGTGAGCATATTCATTTAGGAGTGCCACAAGTTCTGGGCATTGGATCTTGGTTGTTTGTATGTTATTGAATTCAGTGTACCTCATTATATGGAGGGTACTATCTTTAGTCAGATGTTCTGAGTCATCTTGTTTTATGACCTGGACAAATACTGTGTCTCTTAGAATGAGGTTATTGGGTTCTTTGAGGATGTTAAAATTGACTCTGTTGCGTTTGATGGTCATGTTTTTTGTTTTCTAACATACGCTGGGGTTCACTCAGGTGAACCAGTCCATTCCTGCTAAAATATTGTAGTTTATGTTGTTCATGACAAGTCCTTTGATGAACATTTGTATGCCTTGGAGATCAATTCTGAAGGGAGTTGTTTTGCCTTCAAGTAGAACCTTTGATTTATCTGCCATTCTGGCGTATTTGAAGTTGGATTTGACAACTGGTATTTTGTACTAGGTTACAAAAGGTTTGCTAACCATAGTGTGTTGTACACCAGAGTTCAATAAAATTTTATGTGTATGTGATTTTTAAGTGCATGGGTAGACAAGAAGTTGTGAGCAATCTTTAATTTTTATGTTCATAAAAATGGAGGATTGTGGGACATATGGGATGCGAGCAGCAAAGTTTGTGCCTTGGTACAGTTTCTTGTCAGTTTGGGGGGGAGACTGGGGCACTTAAGCCTGTTCCCCCTCCTCTTTTCCCTGTTCCTCTGTTTTGAGACCCTTGAGGTCAGAGAATGCGGGGTCAGATTCATAGCAGGTTGCTACTACAGCATTGTTAACTTTGGTGGCGTCCTCTTTCTTGGGACAGGAGAGGTTTGTGCTTTGGCTGCAGTTGCCATTGTTGCAATTGGAGTTGCTGTTGCTATGGTTGGTGTTCTGGAGTTTATTGCCATTGGTGTTTTCTCTTCCATTGCTGTTTGAGGAGCAATTGCCGTTGCATGCAGCATATTCCATGCTTGCATGTTTTTCTGCGCGCTTGGCTTCTGCAATGAGCGTGGGCAGGAGGTGTTGGCCTCTGGACAGATGAGGGCAGCAACAGAGGGTTTCATTCTGTTGATTAATGATGCTCTGGTGTGTACTTTATCATCTTGTGCTAGGTTTTTGATTTTGCAATGTATTTCCTTGAATTCATTTGTGTAAGCTTTGATAGTGGTCTTTTGAGGAAGATCACTGAGCTGTATTGCAATGTCTTGGAGGGATTCAGTGACACAGAAATTGTGGGTGATGTCTGCTTTGAACTCCTCCTAGTTGTCAAGCTGGTTGTCAGTTTGTGAGCTAACCCAGGTGGCAAACTAGTTAGCTGCGGCCTCGTACAGGCTCTTGCTGGCTTCCTGGACCCATTTTTCATGGGGAATGCGGCTGGCGCAGAGTTTAGCGGCTGAGTGGTCTAGCCAATTGATGATGTTTTCTTTGTTTTTACCAAAGAACTTGTTGATACCAATGTATTTGGTGTTGGTCACTTCACCTGTGATAGGTGGTTGTGCATTTGTTTGTGGTTAAAGAGAGCAACTGTATTGAATAATCTTGGCGCATGCTTTGGGCATGACCAGACCTTCAAATATGGTGTATCCACTAGGTATGTCTTTGTTAATGTTGTGGGTGCAGAAGTACGTTTTCCAGGTCTCCTGGGATGTGGCCTGGTTGAGTACGTGAGCAAAGGTGGGCGGGTTTTGGTCAGTCATTTTCTCTCTCATGGGTGTGGTCAAAAAACTGTAGCTGCTACCAGTGATAAGGAGCGCCTTTTGGGGAAGCTTCAAATATGGAAATAAGAAAAAAGAGAATTATATTTTATTGGATAATACTTTAGACTTATATAGACTTGACTGTGGCGGGGATTTAGTTGGATTGAACCTAGGGGCTGGCCATGTGCAAGATGGGTTTGAGCCACTGGAGACTTGGACAGTCAGGTGATACTGCTTGGTTACCATTCTTGGTATGTTGAACGGTATATTGGAAGGGGACCAAATCAGGCAATGGCTGTATTTTAAGTAGGTTGGCGGTAGCCAGAATGCTTGTACATCCAGACCCTTGACATTAGATATAGCATTAAACAATTTTATTTATATGAATCACAATAGATATTACACTATAATTATTTCTGACACCAACAAGGCATTTTAGCAACTTGGGAACTTTTTTAATAAAATTTGCAGTATAATTTGACAAGCAATAGCCCATTTTGGGGAGTATACACAGGTCACTATGTATACACTCAGGAATGGTTTGAACAACAAATCTGAGGATGTTTTTAACCAGATCCTAAATCTCCCTGGCAAGATTTCCAGGCATCTATAATCAAACAATTCACAAATTTCCTTGTGTCTTACATATGGGATAATGATTATGACCTCCAAAATATATTCAGACAGGCTCTTCACAGATGCCCTGTCTAGTTGAGGATTCCCCCTCAGCTGGGATACATGAAAGCATTTACACTAACTCAGGCTGCTGATGAATTAACCTCTGTAACTGGTAAATTATTTGACATAAAAATATGCTGATTTTTATTTTAGCAATTATAAGAGGTCAAGAAGAGAATATGTTGGTATAATATGTACCTCTCTATTTTGTAAAAACTTCCCATCATCTGTTGTGGACCAGTTGTTCATTGCAGATAGGGAGAACAAACAATTGGCAGTGGAAATTGATGATCATAATTCACTGCCTATTACCAATCTCAACTTATTGTAACCACTTGTAGGTGTCTTGTCTTGGATTTAATCTGTATACACAAGATTGTTTATGGTTTTACAAGAGCTCATTACTATTCTAAGTGGATTTGTTGTCAAGATAAATGTATTTTACTATAGTATTTTCAAATGCCTGTCCTATACAATAATTAATGCACTAAATCAGGGTACATAGTTTATGTGCTTCAAATACCCCATGCTACAAATGATTTCATACCTGAGTGAGAGATTAGACTCAACTATCCCAAATCTACCAAAATCACAAGCCTGGTTTTTTTTGAAAGATCAAGAGGCTGCTGGTCAATTTTGGGTCTTCATGGGCTCACAATGAGGAAATAATACCCTATAAAATTAAGTACACTTTTAAATATACCCTCTAAAAAAACAAAATCAGAACATTTCACAACAAGCTCTGTAAGTTTTCTTCAGATTACCATAAACAGAGGCTACACCTGATGGTCTACTTGATGTGTATGTTCTACATTCTAATAAAGAAGAAAATTAGATGATTGTGAGTATTTTTGCCTGCCATTGATCATATCAGGCTCTTACCAGAAGGGAAGAAAGTCCTGGATGAGTACTGTTCAACTGAGCCGCTCATCCAAAATGCTCTTATGCTGGATGAGCTATATAGGCTTTGAGTATCACTCAAGAAGCTATCACTGTAAATTAGATTTTTGGACTTCATTTCACAAATAGAAGGGCAACCTGGGATAGTGAAACTAGCAGCATCCTGGTGATTTCTGCAAGGATCTCCTAAAGATTCATCAGGATGCCCTCTCATCACATTGTGATTGATAAATTTACAATAAAAATTTTTCTCATAATAATTTTTATAATTATATATATTCAATAATATTTAAAAAGACTTTTTTATATTTTATATCCCTATATTGTTCTTATCTTACTTTAGTTTAACTTGATCTTATAA
The DNA here is from genome assembly GCA_014839935.2 of Entomophthora muscae. Classification (NCBI taxonomy): domain Eukaryota; kingdom Fungi; phylum Entomophthoromycota; class Entomophthoromycetes; order Entomophthorales; family Entomophthoraceae; genus Entomophthora; species Entomophthora muscae. Next base: position 42,958 of record QTSX02002942.1, read on the forward strand.
ACTTGGCTTTGGTTTACTTCTATATAAATTGAAATAAATAAACACAGGTTTGTACTGTCATTATATCTGTCTAAGTTATTAAATATGATGCATCTTGGAATTTTACTTAAATTTTTTGTATAAGATTGACAATTTTATGAAAATGATGAATATATAGAAAATTATTATCATAAAAATAAGATGAATTTTGAATTCATCCAATTGTCACAGAAGCTATACATCCATTGATAAAAGGCTCAGAATGAAAATAGAATCTACCCAATTTATCAGCTGAGAGATCATATGACCCTATCTGTAGCAAATAAAATAGGGCCCCAAGTCCATCAGGAGTACCACATTGAACAAATTGCTTGATATTCTTAAAGGCGTTCTCAATTGGGTTCAGAAATGGGGAGTACAGGGAAGGAATACATGGTGTATGTGATATTTACCCAATCATCTTCTACCAATTGGTATCAGGTATTCAGCGTGTGGGGGGTTCCTGGGAACTTGCAGGCAGACAGCCTGCGGGCCCAGCAGGAAGGGTCCACCACAAGATTGGTGCTAACTTTACAATATAAGATAAAAATTTGCCCAGGAGGGCCCAAGGTCTTCTTGCTGGTACCATCAAATCTACCAAGCCAGTAAAAGTGATATACATTACTCCAAATATCTGGGTGGACATGGATTCATTGGCCACAACAGATTCTTGCGGGCAGTTAGGCTGTGGGGTGAGAGGTGGAGTCATTGGAACCAAATATGTGGGCAGGTAGTTGTACTTGTTGCAGAATAGCAGAGGAGGGGTGGTGACTTTGATCCCCTCTCTGTAAACAGTGGTTGTCTCTCTATTTCTAGCCTCCAGGTTGTAGATTAGGATTTCCTCCAGGGTGAACTCTGAATACACTGGGCTGGATGGGTATTCAGTGAAATGTACCAGGCCAAAGGGAGCTCCTGGTGGACAATGGAGTTCAGGCAGCTGGTCTGCAGTTTCTTGGGGTTGGTGGGTGTGAGGTGTGGAACTGCGTGAGGTAGACTGCAAACAAAATAGAACTAAAATCAAATATGGAATAACCTGGTTGAACCAAAGGTTCATGTCACTTTATTGCAAGAATGGCAATGGGCAACTTCCTGGCAGTCCAGGGTATAAGTATGCCCAACTGCCATGGGTAAACTTTTACAAATTTCTTTGGCCCAGGTGCTGCTGTCTACCAGGTTTTTCCAGTCCTCAGTGGCATCCTTAGCAGGAGTTAATTCATTGGTTGAATCAAACTGAGAATACTCAAATTTCCTTGCCAGGTTGTAGATTGGACATCTCTAGGCAGCCTGTGTTCTATAGGAAGTTTCTTTGTTTCCCCTTCTGTGGTGGCCTGAGTTATTTTAGGATTTATGGCTTGGCCTTCCCGCTGATTGGTTGGATTAAAAGGAACCTTTAGCATGGTGATTGTCAATGTAGGTGGTTTTGGTTCATCAAGCTTTAGGGGATTCCCCAAAGTCAAATCCTGCTCTGGTTTGAGCCCAAAAATCTGTGAGCAGCTGGTCCTGCGGGCTGGAGGCCCGCAGGGTATCTGTAAAGTTCTGTGGCCCTGGATTGGGATGTGTTTCCCAGACCATTGAAAAAAGTGGCCTGCGTGCAGGCAAAACCCCTCCAAAACCTGGAGGACTTGGCCCACACAGTGGATGAACGCTTTGTGTTGGCTTTTCTGTCTGAAGTTCCCATTTCTCCTTTGGAGTCCCCTCCAACTGCAGAGGAGACATTAATTCAGCTAGATTTTTTGTTGTCCTGGTGTCAGCTGGTCCTGAAAAAACTAGCAGGCCAATGGAAAAATGCGGTCTGCATGAATCCAGAAAAGCCTAACCTGTAGCCTGGGGAAATCAGGTATCAAATCCCGCAATCAGTGGCGTCCCAGGCTGCCAATTCCCCCGGTCCAGAAGTCCCTTGTCCTGAGATAATTGGGTTCCAGAGCTCTCCAATGGAGACTTCAGAGGAAGGCATTAGGGGAAATGCGCACCCTGAGTCCTCAGAAGGCTCCTAGCCAATTGAGGGACTGATTTTTACATTCAGGCTCGCGGCCCCTATTTTTCTTGGTCTCAAACCAGGATAAAATTGGCCAGTACTCTTTAATAGGCTCCCCTTTAGATTGCACTCCAATAGCCCCTTTCATATCTCTTCCTGTCCTATCACCCCCCCCCCTTTGCATAAAATGGAAGCATGGGCTGTCAGGTCCCTTGCTTACCAATTCCAATTATTGAATAAACTCCTGACTTTGAAAATCCTTTTGTAGTTTTGAAGTTTGTTAAATAATAAAGGTAATTGTCTCAACTCCTGCTGTTGTCCCCGCCTCCTGCTTTCCCTGGCCCGCCTGCCTGACTGCCCGCCTGCCTGTTGTTTTTTGTTGGGAGTTGTTCCAAGAATATTGATTTGGATCATTCCCTGATATTTACCTGTGCACTTGGTCCGTCCACCCAGAAGTTTTAGCAAAAAGGACACTCACTGGAATCATGTTGTCACCTTGGTACAAGATGGCTATGTGGATACTGGTACCTATTTCCCTATTGTTCTGGTCCTCAAACCCTGTCTTTTGGAGAAAACTTTACTTGATTACTCAATCTTCTGAGTTTATTCCTGGTCTGTTTGTAAATGTAATCAAACATCTCACCCAGATTCCCATCAAACTGGTATCCTATGTATTGCCACCCCCTTTAGAATCTGTTACTACTGAAACTCCTTTTTCTGACTTGGACAATCCTTCCCCCTTGCACCAAATCCCTGAGTTGGATGCAAAGGCCCCTTCCACTTGGGATTGCTCTCTGTGATTACTTACTGGAGCTTTGGTCATGGCTTTGGATGTGTACTTCTCTCCCCTTTCACATCCAGTCTCCTTTGGGAGGCCCCTTCAAGTGGCTATCCCAGTCTTGCACTGGATGGTATCCTGGTGGTTGGTCCCACCAGGATGGGAGCCAGAATTTTTTAGTCTAGCCCCCCTCTCTTACATAATTGATAGGCCAATTAATTTAGCTTTTGAAGCCTTTTGCAACTGTTGCGCTCCCTTGTGCTTACTCTGATTTGTGCCAGCGTGGGTTCCCTGATCTCTGGGGCCCTAACTGTCCTGGCCACTGCGTCCCTTCTGTCCATCTTGAAGAAGTGGGCCTCAGAACGCGCTAGGAGTGCATCCACAGCTTCATCTGTTGCCTCTACCATCAATGTAACGTTGGTGAGTCCATGCATCTCCCCACCCACAGCATCTGTCAAGGAAAAAGTCCTTGACGCTTTGGGTGAGCTCCAGCTGCAACTGTCAGCAGATCTTTCCCCCTCAGATATTCCCATCACAGATGCTCAACGCTCAGTTGCTCTCCTGGATGCCTTAGATGGAGATGTGCGTCTCTGGGTAAGAACCCTCTTACGCCAGAGTCAGGAAGTTGGGGATTCCTCCTTCCTTCTTACTTTGGTGGCTGCAGCAGTAGCAGCCCCAGGATTCAAGTCTACCACTATCTTTAAGATTCTCCAATCAAAAGGATTGGCACCAGACCTGGCATCTCACATTGAGGCTTTTGCTGTAAAAGTAGCTTCCTTTGGTCTTCCTGTAGAGGTAGTGGTTGCTATGTTCTGCCACTCATTGGATCCTGCTTGATCCTCAAAAGGGGCTTGGGATCCTGCTCCTGGCTCATTGGAAAAATCATTTGGTCTTGCTTGCTGCCTGAGCGCCCTCCCTGCCTACACCCCCAAGCAAGGCATCATGGCCTCCTTTCCTGTTGTCAAGAATCCCCCTGCAAAAGCCCCTCAGAAACTGACCAAGTCCCAGGGTGGGATAAGTGTCTTGTGTCCTAATTGGCCCACCACTTCTGGTTCAGTCTCTGAATTTGCAGCGTCTGCCAACATCCCTGATGTTGCCTCAGGAGAGCCTTCTGGCTCTATTTTAAGCATTCAGAATAAAGAGGATTTGTCATATTTCCTTTTAAATGCAACCTTCTATACACGCACCTGAAAGACCAAAGTCACTGTACTGATAGACACTGGTGCAGCAGGTAACTTCATGAACTGCACCTTAGCAAGATCTATGGACCTCACCTGCCTTGGCCCCAAAGAATTGTTGGGCGCAAGTAAGGTACCATTAACGGCATATCCTGTTTCTAAACCCCTTAATTACTGTACTAGTAGTCATGTATTTTTTAGCAGATTCTCAGCCGTGGATGATCTGCTATTTCCTGTCATCCTTGGAGTGGGTTGGTGGCGCTGGTATCAGGTTCACATTGACAGACCTGCAAATGAGCTCCACTTCTCCTTGGACAATTCCACTGGTGTTCTGTCCTTGCTAAAACCTGGAGTAGAGCCCTCTAAGAATTGCTTGTCCTTAAAAGCTTCTCCAGAGGTACCTCCCTGTTGTAAATTAGACAGCATGTGTATAATGGTCAAGGCTATCAGTGGAAATTAATCCTGATAGTCAAGACTAAACTGGTTTGCACCCAAATCTGTTGGATCCAACGGATTTGCATTCCTAATTGTATCTGGGACATTACAATAGGTTGGCCGTACTATTACATCCAGGTTGGATTGGGTTTGGGAATTGCTAGCAGCTTCTGTAATTGATAGCTGCAAGCTGCAGCCACTCTGGGGTAATGTGCACCCACTCTTCTCCATCATATTGTCTGGATTGTCCTAAGATGGAAAAAATATGGATGCAAGAGCCTGGTGGATAGCAGAAAATCATGTAATGTTCCTAACAATGATGCAGGTGTAATAACACTTCTGCATCCATTGTGCAGCCTGAATGGTATATAAATTTCCTTTCTTTCCAAATAAAAGATACTTTTCACATATTAATTCCTGTCTTTACTCAACTCAGTTGTTATCTATTAATTAAAGGTAAAGACTACAGAGTCATTGGACCTGTATTAATTTGTGTTTAGGCCTGCTTCTATACTCTACCCATAAGCAACTATAGATGTTAAACCCAAAGACATCCACAAGGCCCAATTCATTACATTGGTGCTCACTCTAATATGTATCCTACCAGATACTCCAAATCTGCAGGACACCCCCTCCATGGTCCTGTTTCAGCCCAGGGAGGGAATGATCCACTCTCTGCTTCTGCGTTGGCATACCTGCGGAGCATACTCCAGCAGACGCCAGAACTCTCCTTCCTGGAGACCACCAACCAGGATGGTTCTCCCCAAAACTCCCAGGAGCTGCCTGTACTGAGCCAGTTCATGGGAGATGTGCAAAGACCTCCCTCCATTCAATGCTACCAAACTTTAAATTTGAATATGGTAATCCCCAACCCTGTTAATGCCAATATTGTACTCTCCTCCCAGATTTTGGACTCTACCATCCAAGGAATGGATGAAGGAGAAGTACAAGATGGAGAAAACTTGGCCTGCCTGGCAATCCTTCCAGTGTATGGACCCTCCATTAGGGAGAGATTCCAAACCTTGAGCCACATCACTCCAAACCAGCTCAAGAAGGACATGAAGACTATTGACCAAATGAAGGAGTACCTTTACTACTTTGTACACCCTGCTATTTGTCATAATTGTGTCCACCTTGCACGTCAAGAGAATGTTCTTCTGCATCAAGAGCAATTGATTGCAGCCCAACAGAAATTCCTACAGACCTTGTACTCTGACCTCAGTTCAAACTTTGGGTTGGTCAACCAACAGATTGCTGAGCTGGTCAGAAACCAGATGTTTTCCACCCAGTTCATGGAGACCATGGAACAATCTTTCCATAACTACATCCCCCAGGTGGTTCAACAAATCCTTAGAAATTATGGGTTGGATCCACATTGAATCTCTGTAGTAACTGGACACGTCAAAAGCTCCAGAGACCTCTTCCAGGCCATTGTACAGGAACTGGAAAAGATAACCACTGGTACTACATCAGACAAGACAGCCAGGAATGACAACAGCATGCTCCATAAAGAGGTGATGGAACTCTTTGGTCACTTTCACTCCTTGGAGAAGGACGTGCAGGAACTCCAACAGGATAATACCTTCTTGTATGGGGACCTACAAACTTTCCAGGCTCAATTAGCCAAAGGACTCAAGGGTCTTAAGGCCATTCATGCTAGTCCCAAGCATGACCAACAGAGACAGGCTGCCTTAGAGCAGGTCAACCAAGCCTTTGCTGAGACCACCCGGCAACAGATCCAAGGCTTAGAAGATGAAGTGTATGGACTGGTGAAGGAGAACCAAGTTATCAGAGAAGAGCTCAAGGACACCAGAGCCACTCTCTTCACTCTACAAGATCAGATCAACTGCCTTACTGCTTGGCTACCAGCCTCCCTGCCTAGAGGAAGGACTGTACATTTTGAGGAGCCTAGATCAATTAGTAGACTTTCCTTGGGTAGCCAGGCACACTCCTCTGGAAATGAATCCTATCATAGCTATGATGAGGACAATGCCACCCAGAGGAACGTCCCTAGAAACATTACAATGACTGAAGCAGTACTAGAGAGAGTGAGAACCCCCTGGCTACTCCTGAGCAAACCAGATTGCAGGATTGCCAGGCTGCCTCAGAAGCTAGGTATCAAGCTTCTGGAAGCAACCGCTCTCCCATAAGACAATTGTTCAACACAAGCAACATGATCCCTGACTTCAAACCTGTCAATTTGCCAAAATTTGATAGGAAAAGTAATGTCACCATGTTTTTGAGATTGTACAAGAACACCATGTATGGGGCTGATGAGGCAATGAAGAACTCTGCCATCTTCAACTGCCTAGATTCTGAGACCCAAACCATCATCATGCCTAGACTCCCAGAACGTGGATGGACCTTTGCCAATGTCTCAAAGGCACTAATGGATGAGTTTGGCAGCAAAGAATCCCTCAACAACTGGAAGATAGACTTTGTGGAGGGAGGCATCAAAAAGGGAGAAACCATGCAGGAGTTTGCTGATAGGTTCTATCTAGAGGCTCAGACTTTGATCTCCCTGAAGACTGCTTCCTTCATTGATGTTAAGTCTGCTCTGCTTAATGCAGTACGCCCTAACAAGAACCTCTCTCTGGCTCTGAAGTCTGGAATCTATGGAGCCCACAATGTCTCTGACCTGATTTGCCACCTGCTCACATTCAAGGATGACTTTGAAGTGCCCATGCCCTCTGGATTAAGAGCATTCCAAGAGAATAGAAACAAACCATCCTTCTCTGACAAGCCTAAAACTGGGGAAAGCTCTACCACTCAAGGAACAGCTGGTACTAATAGCAACCGCACTTGCTATAAGTGTGGAAAGCTAGGCCACATGTCTAGAGAATGCAAGCAACCAACACCCAAGGTACACCACGTAGGAGTAGAGGAGTATGACTCAGAAGGAGAACAAGAGGATGAGGAGGCCTCTCAAGACAAGGAGTCAAAAAACTGCTAAGCAACCAGGATGAGGAGAAATCCCTGGTTGCCCATGTACATGTACCTCCCCTCTCTCCACCCTCTCCCCTCCCACCTGAAGACCCAGATGCTCCTGGCTGTGTCCCTCCACCTGACACAGCTCTGATTTTAGAACCTGCAGACCCCAAAGTCCTCACACCAGCAAGCCCTAGCCTAGGCTCCACTGATCCTGATGCTAGCCCCTTGCTCTGCTACCCTGACTCCCAGGAGATAGAGGAAGACTAACTGCATAGAATTCTTGCTATCAACGCCCTCATCAGAGGCAGGAGAATAAGGAAGGAACCCTTGATCACCCCTGAAGCCCAAGAAGCGGTTGCACTTCCTTACGCTGAGCAGTTGACCCTCCCTACTACAGAAGTCAAGCATGAGAGTGATAGCGTCAAGAAAATGGCACAAATCCTCAAGCCCATTAATGTCTCTGCTTCCCTGGATGCCCTGAAAGGATTTAGTCCTACCTTTTGTGCAGCTTTGGAAGAATTCCTTAGTAAATAAAAGGACATGGATGTCTATCAAGTAACATCTCTAAGTAATGGAAAAGATAGAACAGACTGCACTTACATTGATATGATGGTCCACAAGGTTAAGGTCCAAGCCATCATTGACTCCAGTGCACCAGGAAATATCATCTCCTTGCAACTAGTCAAGAAACTGAAGTTGGCCCCAGACTTGGATTACCAAGAGGTATTTGGGACAGCAGGTCCACTTACCACTAAAGCCATGGGCGCTTACTTGTCATTGCCCCTGCGGTTTGAGAAGTTGATTTTAACCGCCCCTGCTATAGTTCTGGACAATCACAGTTATGATATCCTTATTGGCACAGGACTCATGACAAGGTATGAGACTATTACCAACCATGGTGATAATACCTTCAAAATCCTAGTCCAGACTATCCCCATGTACTACAATGATGCTAAGGTGGTTGACCTCCCCAAGAAGAAGCTTCACTTCATCAACATGGAGTATGCTGACAGTGATATTCCTGTGGCCTATACCTTACGGCACAGAAAGCTTAGGATGCTTCCCTGTCAACCAAGGAGTATAAAGGGATCCCCTTATACGCTTCCTCCTTGTTTACTATTCCGTCTGGGTCAAAGTGATTCACCATACTGGTCTGTCCTTAGAGATTCCTTCTGGTTTACATGGTGAAGTCTTTGATCATCATGGTGCCTTCCGCCTGGAACCATGGATCTGTCCTGGACTAGTCATGCCTGTACCAGAAGAGCTCCAGGTTCTGCTAGCCAACCTTGGTCCTTTCCCCTTGAATGTGCAGAAAAATCAGTTATTGGGATATATCAGACTATAAGAACATGCCAACTTTCTCCAAGTGTCACCTTTTGCTGGACTTGATGAGCTAGGACTCCCTGTGAACCAGCCCTTGGTCTTGCCTGTAATTCCTTGTGACTCTCTGATTGGTCTCACTGAACCAGAAAAGTACCAGGCACTGACTCTCTTTGACAAATACAAGGGAGTCTTTGCCAAAGATGACTTGGACCTTGGGAAAGCCATTGGAGTAGAGCACACCATTGACACACAAGGACAACCCCCAATCTGGTCTTGCCCTATTTGCCGTAGCCAAGCAAACCAAGCTATAGCTAACAAGGAGCTTCAGAAGTTACTAAGCTCTGGGCTGTTGGTACCCAGTAAAAGCCCATGGTCCTCTCCCCTTCTTATTGTCAAAAAGAATGATGGTTCTAATAGAGTGGTCATTGACTATAGAAGACTAAACTCCATCATGAAGAAGGACTCCTACCCCCTTCCACATATTGATGATACTTTGGATAGGTTGGGAGGAGCTAAGTTCTTTAGTGCCATGGATCTAATCAGTGGCTACTGGCAGATTGATCTTCCCCCTGAGGATCAGTAAAAATGTGCTATCATTACTGGGAAAGGACTTTTCCAGCCCACATGGATGCCCCAGGGTCTAACAAACGCCCCTGCCACTTTCCAAAGAGCTATGGATGCAGTTATGGGTGACTTGAAGCTCATAGTGGTGCTTGTATACTTGGATGACATTAATGTCTTCTCCAAAACCTTCACTGAGCATTTACAACACTTAGAAGAGGTCTTCAAAAGGTTACTCAAAGCCAATCTGAAGCTGAAGCCACAGAAATGTAGTTTCTTCAAGGAACGCTTAAAATTCCTAGGGTTTGTGATAAGCAAGGATGTCCTACGTCCTGTACCTGCTAAAGTGAAAGCAAATGCCAAAATGCAGGTGCCAGCCAATAAGCGTGATATCCAAGTCTTTCTGGGTATGATTGGTTACTACCGTAGGTTCATCCCAAACTTTGCTACACTTGGGGACTCCTTGTTTAACCTTCTACGTGCTGATGTGGACTTTTTCTGGAGCTCTGCCTGTCAAAAGGCCTTTGACACTCTGAAACAGACTCTTATGTGTGCCCCTGTACTGGCCTATCCTAAATTTGAGAAACCTTTTGTGGTTCACACAGATGCTATTCTTACTGCCATTGATGGTGTCCTTTCACAACTAGACAACAATGGACTAGAACACCCTGTTGGCTACTGTTCTTGCACTTTGAACTGTCATGAACGCAACTACACAGTGACTGAAATGGAATGTCTGGCAGTAATTTACTCTTACCAGCAGTTTAGAGTATAGTTACATGGTGTACACTTTACTGTGGTTACTGACCACGCTTCCCTCCAATGGCTGAAAACATTGAAGGACCCTGAAGGAAGACTTGCTTGCTGGGCCATCAAACTTCAAGCCTTTAATTATGACATAGTACACCGCGCTGGGGCAGTACACCAAAATGCAGATTGCCTCTCAAGATTGCCTACCATTTCCCTTGTGCCCTCTATTGCCAATGAGCTTTATGACAAACTACTGGTTGACCAATCTTTGTGGGGGGAAGAGCCCACTGAAATCCAAAATGTCCTTAAGAAATTTTCAGTGGACACCAAGGTTAAAGATGGTCAACTCTTTAAGCTTTACAAGGATAACTGGTTGCCATATGTATGCCCCTTGCTCAGAACAGACTCAGTAGTTGCCTCACACAAGGCTACAGGACATGGAGGAATACAAAAAACCCTTGCTCAGTTACAGCAGCATTGCTACTGGGAAGGAATGCCCTCTGATGTTGCTGAGATTTTGGCTGCTTGTCATGACTGCAATGTTGAATGGCCAAAGGTTGCAAGATTCCAGCACAAGCTGATCTGCCCAGGATTTGCCTTCCATACTGTGGCCATTGATGTGGTGGGACCCTTGCCAGTCTCAAAAGGGAGAAACAAGTACATCATAGTGGCTGTAGACCAGTTGACCAAATGGGTTGAGGCCAAGGCTATCCCAAACCAGTCTGCACTCACTACAGCCATGTTCATCTTGGAACATATCATCTACCGCCACAGATATCCTCAGATGCTGCTAACTGACAATGTAACCAACTTCACTAGCTATATGATACCCAGACTAAATCAACTGATAGGTATCAGAGGCACATTATCCACCCCATACCATCCCCAAACTAATGGAATGGTCAAACGGACTAATGGAAGTTTGGTACAGATCCTCAGGAAACTAGCACACCAACATGAGTCAGAATGGGACACTTATCTGCCTGCAGCCAACTTTGATTACAACATTGGCTATCATAGAGCAACATGCAAAACCCCTTTCCAACTCCTGTATGGACGTCAGCCTGGTTTACCTCCTCATCTGTACTCCTTGGTGAAACCTAATCCAGCTGTCACTCCAGAAGCCTATCTCCATAAGCTAGCTCAGACTTTGATCAGAGTACAGGCTGAGGCCTATACTATCAATCTGAACACCAAGCAAAAGGATGTAGAGCTTGCTCAAGCTAAAAGCCCAGTCCTCCCCAGTTATCAAATTGGGGATCTAGTCTACTTCTACAGCAACAGAGGCTATGGACATGAAAGCAAACTTGTCTCTCTATGGGAAGGACCTGTTAAGGTCATCCAGAAAGTAGGTTCTGATAGTTATACATTGAAGGAACCTGCCACTGGACAACTGGTCACCAGAGTTCATGCGCAATACATGTGTATGGCTCCTAATGATCAGAAGTAATCCCCCTTTAAGACAAAAATCTGGAAAAAGAAAAATCTAATAAAAAATGCCATTGGTTGTTGTCCACATTGCAGAAAAAAAAGAATAAGGTATATATACTAAAAAAGGCTTTATTGGAACTTGCAGTGTTTGGAGACCACTGCCTTTAAATTACAAGTCATTATAAGAAGGACCACCCAGGCTGTCATGTACTCCTCCACATAGTCCTCCTTAAAGTGCCACAAACAAAAGATAGGGTAATTGGGGTATTTATCCCAAGCCTGTGCTTGGTTGAGGCCCATCCAGACAGGGAATCCAATTCCCACCACCAAGGCATCCCAGAACAGATGCTCTCTGCTCCAGTACTTTTGGTTCAAGGCAATATCTGGCTTGTAGATTTCCCGCATGAGTCCCTCTATCAACTTGGGAACGTCCTCCACCTCAGCCACTGCTAGCTTATCCAAAGAAGCTGTGAGAAGGTGCCCAAGCAAGGCCAACCAAGTATACATATCCTTGCTCTTAAGATTCAAGGCTGTAAGCAGACCAGCTGTCACTTGTTGGATATGGAAGTTCTTACAATCCTTATCAACCCAGCTGGCTACTTCCATGTCCACTCTTCCTTCATGGCACCAGGCCCTGATCATCCCCCAGAGTACCACCAAAAAAGGTCTACCTGTTCCTGGTCAAACTTCTTCCCTTGACACTCAAATGCTTGAAGTTGACTCTCAACAAACTTCAGTGCTGCTTCTTGGTCAAAACGGAAATGATAGAAATTCCCCTCTTTGACCTTAGCTTGAGTTAATACAGAGGGATCCTTCAGCACTTCTTGAAATAAGGCATGAAGGTGAGGCCCTTCTCCAAGTTTGACCTCCTTGGCTTCCTTCCAGTCCAGAACACTGGAAAGGTCAAACCAGGTGACCCCTTCCTCCTGTTGAGCCTCTAGCTGAACCACTGGCTCCTGTGCCTGAGAAGTCTGTATGTGCCTAACCAACCGCTCCGCCCTCTTCTGGCTCTTATTCTGGGTGCTCATTTCTTTAGCCAACCTGGTTGCCTTACTGGCTGCTACTCTGGCCCTAATGGTAGTAGCTCTGGAAGCTCTGGGTGATTTAGTTTGGTTATCTGACATATATAACCCTTGAGTACTGTGCCCTCTATTTATACCCTTGCCCATTCTAGTGGTGAGAAATGTCATAAATTAGACGGCATGTGTATAATGGTCAAGGCTATCAGTGGAAATTAATCCTGATAGTCAAGACTAAACTGGTTTGCACCCAAATCTGTTGGATCCAACGGATTTGCATTCCTAATTGTATCTAGGACGTTACAATAGGTTAGCTGTACTATTACATCCAGGTTGGATTGGGTTTGGGAATTGCTAGCAGCATCTGTAATTGATAGCTGCAAGCTGCAGCCACTCTGGGGTAATGTGCACCCACTCTTCTCCATCATATTGTCTGGATTGTCCTAAGATGGAAAAAATACAGATGCAAGAGCCTGGTGGATAGCAGAAGATCATGTAATGTTCCTAACAATGATGCAGGTGTAATAACACTTCTGAATCCATTGTGCAGCCTGAATGGTATATAAACTTCCTTTCTTTCCAAATAAAAGATACTTTTCACATGTTAATTCTTGCCTTTACTCAACTCAGTTGTTACCTATTAATTAAAGGTAAAGACTACAGAGTCATTGGACCTGTATTAATTTGTGTTTAGGCCTGCTGCTATACTCTACCCACAAGCGACTATAGACGTTAAACCCAAAGACGTCCACAAGGCCCAATTCACAACACTCCCCCAGTGTTGATTCCAGGAATCCTGGCACTGTACCAAGATGCTTTCAATCTTTCCCTTGCTACTGCACTCCCCCAACACATTTATCATGATGTGACCTTTTGGACTACTGTAGACCTGGTAAAGATTGATGCGCCCATGTACCCACTCAGTGAGCGTGAGGACAAAGCATTAGGTGTCTGGTCAGGTGACATGCTGGTCAAAGGGTAGATAGTAAAGAAGCCTTTATATGTGAGTTCACCAGTAGTGTTTGAAGAAAAATCAGACAGAACCCTGAGTCCTTGTGTGGATTACACTCTCTTGCACAATGTGATTGTTCCAGATTGTTATCCCCTCCCTCTAGAAGCCTCCATTGCCCAATTCATTGCCAAGTCTAGGGTTTTTTCCAATTTAGACCTTGTCAACGCCTTTAATCAGGTTTGGGTGGCAGAAAAAGATGAGTGGCTTACAGCTATCAAAACCGGACGTGATTTTTTCCAATTCAAAGTAATGCCATTTGGGTTGAAAAACGCACCTGCCATCTTCCAGCGGGTCATCAAGGAAGCTTTGGGAGACTTGTGCTTCTCTTGTGCAGTTGCGTATATTGATGATATTCTGATTCACTCACCAAATGCCAAGACACATGCCCGAGATTTGGTTGCTGTGGTGGATGCTATCCAAAAAGCAAACCTGTTCATCAAACCCAGCAATTGTGAGTTTTTCAAATCAGATGTCACTTTCCTTGGGAATTTGGTTCTAAAAGATGGTCATGTGATGTCTCCTGATAAGGCCCTTGCTTTGTGTGAATGGGCCACCCCACAGAACCAGAAGGAGTTATGATTCTTCTTGGGTACTTTCATATTCCTCAAGAAGTTCTTGCCCACTATCTTGGAACTGGTAGCCCCTCTTCACCCCTTGGCTGGTAAAAATGCACCTTTTATCTGGATATCCCAGTGTCAGCAGGTGTTTGAGGCTGTCAAAAGGGTCTTTGTGTCTACACCAGTTCTTTTCCATGCCAACACATCCAAGCCATTTATTGTGGCTTGTGATGCTTCTAATGTGGCCATTGGAGCAGTTCTCCTTCAGGACCATGATGGGCATGAACTCCCAGTTGCATACTATTCTCGGAAGTTTGCATCTAATGAGCAATCCTGGGCCATCTTTGACAAAGAACTTCAAGCTGTGGTGGACTATATTACCCATTGGCGTCACTATCTCCAAGGAGCTAACCACAAGTTTGTAGTAGTACCAATCACAAGGTATTATGCAATTTCTAAAAACCCCAGAAGTTGCTCCCTTGTCAGACTAGAGTTATGCAGATCCTCTCAGTCTATAAGCTCAAGTATGAGTTTATCTCAGGTTCTCTCAACATTCTCCCCAATCTGCTCAGCTGTAACCCATCAATGTTCCCATCCAATGCTGAGGACAATCCCCAGATTACTCTCATTCTCACATTGTCAGTTCTGTTGCCCACACCAGGACTTCTGGCCCTATTGGTTCCGGTTCCGGAGTTCCCATTAGTCTTGCCAGGGTCTCTCCTTCATGATGTTGTATCCACCCAGTAAACATTTCCATATGGTCATGTGATACTGTCTAAACTTTCCCCAGAACACCCATTATTGGGCCCTTATGTTTTAAAGGAAAGGATAGTTTACCAAAACAACCAGGTATGGGTTCCTAAATCCTTGAGGGAATGTATCCTGACAGAACATCACGACTCTCTGCTGTTTGGACATCCTGGCTCATCCAAGTTTTTGAACCTGATCTGACGCACCTACAGCTGGCCAGGAATCACAAAAGAGATTACTCCTTGGATCAAGAAATGTGTAACCTGTGCCCATTCCAAGCCAGATTGCTCAGGAAATAACGGCCTTCTACACCCCCTGCAACAATCACAAGGTCTGTGGTCCTCCATTTCAGTTGACTTTGTGGTAGAATTGCCTCCATCAAATGTTTATGATTCCATCATGGTTGTGGTAGATTGCTTTACCAAGTATGCTGTGTTCATTTCTTGTCTCACTACTCTTAACTCTCCAGGGATGGCCAATCTTTTTGTGAAGCACATCTTTACCAACTTCAGGTTGCCTCAGGAGATAATTAGTGACAGAGGTCCTCAGTTCACCTCCAGGTTATGGGAGGACTTACTGCATATACTGAACATCAAACCATGCCGCTCAACAGCATATCACCCACAATCAGATGGACAGACAGAAAGAGTTACCAGACCATGCAGCAGCACTTGAGATGCTATGCAAATGCAGCAATGGACTCTTGGTCAGACAATTTGCCTCTTGCACAGTTTTCATATAACAACTCAGTACACTCCTCAACAGGTACCTCCCCCTTTCAGGTAACCTTTGGATTCTCCCCATCCCTGGTATTGGTCCCACCTTGCAGGCTCATGTTCATGCTACAGCAGACATGGCTGAACACCTCAAGGCCACTCACATCAGAGTACAGAACTCCTTGTCCAAATCCATACAATCTTACAAAAGGGCGTCTGACAAGAATAGGTGTCCTGCCCCAAATTACCCTGTAGGATCACTTGTTATGCTAGATGCTACCAACATTCAGATGAAAGTTCCAGCCCGCAAGTTTGCTCCAAAACAGTTAGATCCATTCAAGGTATTGGAAGACAAGGGTAATGGGGCATATGTGCTGGATCTCCCACCCTCGTACCGCATTCATACTACTTTCAATGCATGTGAATTATCCCCCTTTGAAGGACTGCTACCTTCCAACGCAGGGCCTACAGAGGTTGAGGGAATTCCTGAATATGAGGAGAGTAAATAATAGCCTCCTGTAGGATGAGGAAGTCTCTCCAGTACTGTGTATCATGGAAAGAATACCCAGCATACAACAATAGCTGGGTAAGCTCCAAAGATTGTGCAGATTGTCAAGAGCTGGTATTGGAGTTTCACCATAAGAATCCTGAATCCCTAGGCCCACCCCATGGTATATTGGCCTTAAAGATTCCTAAAGCCCATAAAAACTTCTCCCTGGCTGACCATTCCCAAGGAGGCATCCACCCCCAACAAGAAGGAAAGGATAATGTAAAGTTCTGTGGCCCACCTTTGGCCCTGGATTGGGATGTATTTCCCAGACCATCAAAAAAAGTGGCCTGTGTGCAAGCAAAACCCCTCCAAAACCTGGAGGACTTGGCCCACACAGTGGATGAACGCTTTGTGTTGGCTTTTCTGTCTGAAGTTCCCATTTCTCCTTTGGAGTCCTCTCCAACTGCGGAGGAGACATTAATTCAGCTAGATTGTTTGTTGTCCTTGTGTCAGCCGGTCCTGAAACAACTAGCAGGCCAACAGAAAAATGTGGCCTGCATGAATCCAGAAAAGTCTAACCTGCAGCCTGGGGAAATTGGGTATCAAATCCTGCAATCAGTGATGTCCCAGGCTGCCAATTCCCCTGGTCCGTAAGTCCCTTGGCCCAAGATAATTGGGTTCTGGAGCTCTCCAATGGAAACGTCAGAGGAAGGCATTAGGGGAAATGTGCACCCTGAGTCCTCGGAAGGCTCCTAGCCAGTTGAGGGACTGAGTTTTACATCTAGGCCCGCAGCCCCTATTTTTCTTGGTCTCAAACCAGGATAAAATTGGCCAGTAATCTTTAATAGGCTCCCCTTTAGATTGCACTCCAATAGCCCCTTTCATATCTCCTTCTGTCCTATCACCCCCCCCTTTGCATAAAATGGAAGCATGGGCTGACAGGTCCCTTGCTTACCAATTCCAATTATTGAATAAACTCCTGACTTTGAAAATCCTTTTGTAGTTTTGAAGTTTGTTAAATAATAAAGGTAATTGTCTCAACTCCTGCTGTTGTCCCCGCCTCCTGCTTTCCCTGGCCCGCCTGCCTGCCTGACTGCCTGTCCGCCCACCCGTTGTTTTTTGTTGGGAGTTGTTCCAAGAATATTAATTTGGATCATTTCCTGATATTTACCCGTGCACTTGGTCCGTCTGCCCATAAGTTTTAGCAAAAAGGACACCCGCTGGAATCATGTTGTCACCTTGGTACAAGATGACTATGTGGATACTGGTACCTATTTCCCTATTGTTCTGGTCCTCAAACCCTGTCTTTTGGAACAAACTTTCCTTGATTACTCAATCTTCTGAGTTTATTACTGGTCTTTTTGTAAATGTAATTGAACATCTCACCCAGATTCCCATCAAACCGGTATCCTATGTATTGTTGCCCCCTTTAGAATCTGTTACTACTGAAACTCCTTCTTCTGACTTGGACAATCCTTCCCCCTTGCGCTAAATCCCTGAGTTGGATACAGAGGCCCCTTCCACCTGGGATTGCTCTCTGTGGTTACTTACTGGAGCTTTGGTCATGGCTTTGGATGTGTACTTCCCTCCCCTTTCATAGCCGGTCTCCTTTGGGAGGCCCCTTCAAGCAGCTATCCCAGTCTTGCACTGGATAGCATCCTGGTGGTACCAACCACCAGGATGGGAGCCAGACTTTGTTAGTCTAGCCCCCCTCTCTTACAGTATCAGGGTTCAAATCCTGTAATAGAGGTGTTTCTATGAGCATGATCAACAGGAGTTTGTCACTTGCAACAATTGGGATATCAGCATCAATTACAGAGAACTCATTAATAGCCTCAATTTACTTTTTAAATCCCTACAGCATCCAGAACATTTATACTGAAAAAGCCATTACTGGCTTCTATGGAATGATACTTCACATTTTGAAGAAAAGTTCATAATTTTACTGCTGTTTTGAGAGCATTTATTTATCTGGTGAGCCTCAATGCCCTTTTTACCAAATAGCTCCAAAATTAAATATGTATTGTGGGGCACTGATTCACAATGAGATACCCTGTTTTGCATGTTCTTTTCTACACAGCTATAGGAGTTGTAAAGGGGGAAAATGAAGAACAATCTTTCAATATAAAAATTGAGTGTTCTTGTTGGCCTTGAGTGAGGTATAAACCTTGATGTGTTTGCAGCAGATTTCAATATTAAATGGGATGGTTTGGTTATGGGGAGAAATATCAAGCTTTTTCAAAAGAAGCAAAGAAATCTAACAGCTCAGTAGAAATAGGAAGCTGTTGTGTTGATATAAAATGTGGAATTAACCATGGCCTTTATATTTGCCAGTCCAAGGTGACATTTTGGTTAATACACTGATATGTTGCCCATTTATGTTCACTTTTCAGGATTTTTTACACATGTTTTCATCTCTTGGTCAAGTCTATTCAATCAGTTTTTCTATATAATTGGTATAAGAAATTGGCTAAATTTGGGCAAATTTCAACAATGCTCACAACCTTATTATAGTCAATAATGTACTTTATTAGCTTGATGAATATGATATGTTTAGTGCTGGTAATGGGCTGCTTGGCCTTTGCAGTGCAATATGTGTTAGCATCAGACTGGGGATAATGGGAATAGGCACCTGGGTATAATATTTGATGATTCCCTCTGATATCCTCTGTCCCTCTACAATGTGGGATAGTTTTGCCATTTCCTCCTCTTCATTGTACACATTGCTTACATAAGGTTTATAGCTAGTGTCAAGGACAACTTCACACTTCTTGTGCATACTTGCACTGGGTGCATCTTTGCAATATTTAAGTGGGTATACCAGATAAATTTGTACAACTTTTTTTTATTTGAAGTTCTGGACATGGTAACCTTTTGATCTTTTCTAGTATAACTTAGCACCTTATAATGGATGGAACAGGACTTTCAGTATAAAAAGCCTGGATCTATCTTTGATTTGTCACATCTGTATCTTTGATAGACATGCTACTGACTGCTTTGTCATCCTTGCATACAGGGGCTCTGTTGGTAGACCCTATTGGGTGCCTGTGGCCTTGGTGATTTCTGCCGGGTTCATTTGCCTGCTGCTTAGGTTGTGTGGATTTATCTATCAAAGCAAATAAAAATTACTATTACTGCTTCTGTTATACTTTATTTTATACTTTCTATACTATTTTGGATACTAAACTGCTACTCTGGTTGCCATATAATCTGTTTATGTATATTATGTTTCTATATTTTATTTAGTTGGCCCAATCTTGTTATTTTTATCACTTTTATAATATTCCTTTAATTTTGCCCACTTTTTGCACCCAAAAAAGACATCAGGAATAATTTTTTCCAGTAGTTGTTTCAGATTGCATGCTTTATTTGGATACCTGATTACTTAGAGAATGTCTCTCATACTTTTTTTATGTTTTGGTTTTGTGGTTTATGAATTGGATTTTCCAAATCTCTTGTTTCCAAGTGTGATTTTTGCATTATAGTACACAGCCTTTGTGAGTCCTGTTAAAAACATGGTTTAAACAATAGAAAGTTAGATGTGTGAGAGTTGATTTAATGTTATCTTGAGATCCTTATCTTGACGCACAACTATGATGTGTTATGCATCTGCTGTGTATACTGTATATTTGGTTTGGTTCACCCATCAAAGTCAAAATTTCTGTTGATGTAGATCAAATTTTGTGTCCAATGTTATATTTTTTCATGTGTGGCTTGATTTTTCTTCAATCTGACTTTGGTTTGTCTATTTAAACATCTGTAAATAGCATGACATATATCCTCTCAACACACTTATACTCTCTAGGCAGCCAATACATTATTGATTATTCTAGGATTAAAGACTGTACTGAAGTACATCAGCCCTCTGATTACATACTTCAATGTGTATAGCTCTTCTGTTTTTCATCAAATAAAACAATGTAAATCATTTAATCTGTATTGAACACAATTGGTTGTGACTTTGGGATGCTGGATGAATACTTCAGCCCAAGTCTTTGTATTCAAATATTACAAGTGCTTTTTCTAACCCTGCACAGAATCAAGCATTACACCAAAATCATACAAGGACTAGAAGGCCCAATATAAAAAAACTGTATCTTTGAAACAACTTTATATCATGTTACCTTATTTTCTATACATAGTGGATTCTATCATTTTTACTATGGAAAATGATGTAATCAATGTGTAGAAAATAGGATGTGCTGCAACATATTTGATTACTCCCTCTCATGAAAGCAATTCCCCAAGTGACTCTCCAAATGATTACCCAACTAATAATTAAGCCAGTGGCACTCTTATCATTTGCTTATCTATTACAGGGATCAAAAAATTTGAGTCCTAAGAGGAACACTACTTGGACAAACCCCATGATTGCCATGACGTACATGGACAACATGTGGCTTCTCATGATATTATATAATACTCTAAACTCATATCTAACAAAGTATCATTATCTTTGTAATTTCCCCTTTTATATTGTTTATTATACTTCTAAGAAGTATATACTTGACAGTGGTAGCACAGGTAGGTTATCCACACCTATGTAACTTAAAGAAAAAATTCCTCCAAAAAAAGAGCCCAGCAGATGGCACTCCTCACCAGCTGGAGACAACACAAAGAAGGTCAGGATGTCCCCACAGGATTCACTGTTTTCAACAATATCCTCATTCCAACCAAACAGTACAGCTTTCTCAGTACTCAAGGAGTCCTGAATCTGCATCCAGCTCCCAAAGTGACCAAAATACACAACATTGTATTACATCACCTACACTCAGCAGAAATTGGGACGTTCTTAGGACTACACCAAGAAAACACCAAACTCTGGATTCAAAGCTCCCAAAACAAGTTTACACAAGTAGGCTACCCCTGCAAACTCTGGGAAAGTTAAATTGATTTACACATCACTGGGGCTGTCTTGCGCTTTATAAGCAAATGATTTGACCAACACCTGGGTCACAATAAAGACTGGGATATGTTCAAGAACACATTTCTGGAAAAAATTGCCATAAAGGACTCTGATGTTGTGAGCATGACAGAAATCAGAACCTTCAAGATGGTAGGAACTATCAAGGAGTATATTGCAGCCTATTAAGACATACATGATTGAGCCCCCAAAACCATCAACTTTGATGAGGCTGGACCACAACTGGACTTCTACAATAGCCTCCCCACACACATTAGACGTCATTTGACATGACCAGCTGTAAGAATCTCCAAGATTTGTTCTTGGAAGGGAAACACACAGCCCAGAAATCTGACAACTTACATGCAACAAACAAACAAAAAGAAAAGTCCCACAGCAAAGAAGGACCTTCAACCTAATAAGCAGAACAAACCAGCCAATAACCTCCACCCTCAAGGCAGAAATCACATTGCTCAAGTAAATTAAATGAGCACTGATAACACCACCAAGGAGTGAAAAGCTCAGGGGAGTGCTTAGGAAAGCTGCCCTTCCCCAATTTGCAAGACTTGTAAAGGAAATAAGATATGGATTCAATTACCATGATCCAAGTACCCTCCATCAATTCTATACTGTTTGCTACCCAAACCAGAAAAAAACACCTCACTTATTATTTATGCTTTTGAAGATATCAGAGCACAGCAATATTTGACACTGATGCAGACCAATCCCTTGTTGAAAAAAGTTTTTCCAACCTCATTAAGCTCCCACAGTTCAAAGTAATGTCAAGAGAGTTATCATG
Source organism: Entomophthora muscae (assembly GCA_014839935.2). Lineage (NCBI taxonomy): Eukaryota > Fungi > Entomophthoromycota > Entomophthoromycetes > Entomophthorales > Entomophthoraceae > Entomophthora > Entomophthora muscae. The sequence continues at coordinate 64,584 of QTSX02002942.1, forward strand.
GCAGATAAAAGGAGCACATCAGTCACCAGAGAGGTAAAACCCTTTCATGCCCAAATAGAAGATGTAAAGACTACTCTTAGTGGTACAATCATACCAATCCCCAAGTATGATGTTATACTTGGTCTGGACTGGATGAGAAAGATTAAACGTCACATCAACTGGGATAGAGCTACCCTCACTATACAGCAAGGTGAGGTGCACCATCTTGTGTATCCAACCCACCTTGACACACTTATGAGAGACCATGTATTTGTGAAAATTACAGAAAAAGAAGACAAAAAGGACCTTAGCAAGATCAATTGGAGCACCTGCATGTATGAGATTATCCACTTTAAAAATGTAGAGGCCTCACATAAACAAGACTCAATTAAACAACAGTTAATCCAAGAACCCCCTTCTGTTTTCCAAAAAAAGTTACCAGGGCTACTGCCTGACCAAGGCATTCAGCATGAAATTGACTTCAAAGGAAGTGTTCCAAAAGCACGCCCTATCTACTACCTAACACCACAATAGGATGACGTGCTAAAGGCTTATCTAGACAAAGCCCTCAAGAAAGGACTTATACAACCCTCTAAATCTTCTTTTGGTGCAGCTGTCTTTTTTGTAGTGAAGAAAGATGGAGGACTCCGCCTGGTCACAAACTACAGGGCTCTCAACAAAGCCACAATTAAGAACAAGTATCTCCTGCCCCTGATTGACAACCTTTTTGATACCCTGGGGGTCCCAATTCTTCACAAAAATTGACTTGACAGCAGGTTATCACCAAATTTGTGTTAAGCCAGAGAACATACTAAAACAGTGTTCAGAACTAAGTATGGCTTGTTTGAATATGTTGGCCTCAACTTTGGTATGAAAAATGCCTCAAGTACCTTTGTGACCTTTATGAATGAAATTTTTAAAGAGCATGTTAGAAAAAGGGCTATTGTCTACCTTGATGATATAATCATATACAGCCCAACTAAGGAACAACACTTGGAAGATGTTTTCCTGGTCCTCTGCACCCTCAAAGAAAAACAACTTGTTGCCAAACCTTCAAAGTGTGACTTCCTCTTGTCTGAACTTCTATTACTTGGTCATATTATCAGCGAGGATGGAGTGAAGCCAGACCCAGAAAAGATACAAGCCATAACCAGCATACCAGCACTGAAAAATAAGAGTGAACTTTGTATGTTACTGGGCATGGTAGCTTATGTTAGGAGATTCATTCCTGACTGGGGCGCCTTGAGTTCCTCCTTATATGCAATCACAGGAAAGATAACAAAATTTGTATGGACATCATTTAGAGATCAAAATTTCCAACAGTTGAAATAACGCATGGTTACTGCCCCTATCTTACAATATCCAAACTGTGAAGGAGTATACAAACTAGAAACTAACACATCCAATTATGCAATAGGAGGAGTACTCCAAATTCAAACTGCAAAAAAGGAATTCTTCCCTGTAAATATGAATCAAGAAAGCTATCAGATGGTGAGCAAAGATACCTGATACATGACAAGGAACTGATAGCTATTGCTCACTATCTAATGAAGTGGTGGTGATAACTGGAAGGTGCATATATACTCAAAATGCTAACCAACCACAATCCATTGTTATTCTTTAAAATTCAACAATACCTATCTAGACAACAAGCCAAATGATGAGCCGCATACAAAGGTACCCCATTATAATCAAATACAAACCAGGAAAGAAAATTCTTACCGCAGATCCCTGTCAAGGTTATACAGTAAAAATCTCCTATGCACTGATGGAGACCCTGATTGGCCAATGTTAATAATGGGGAATCTCCAAGAGGGATTCCTACCTGGTACAGCAATAGAAATCCAAGAGAAAGTCCTCAAGAATAAACATCTGCTCAAAAATGTATATTGTAATCTACACTTCATATTACCAAATGGTGATACTGTACCCTATATCCTGTCAACACAAAAGATCAATACTGTCCTTTAATATCACAGATATCTGAGACACACCTATAGTAGGAACTTGCATGAATACCTCAAGACACAAAGCTGGTGGCCCAACATACTGGACAACATCAAGGAAGTACTAGATCAATGAGAAGTCTATGAAAATTACACACACTCCAAGGCACCTCCCAAGTCAGTAATACCAGTATCAATCACCCAGACTTTCAAAGTGTGGTCACTAAATATTGTGAGACTAATGCCTGGCAACAACAAGGGCAAAAAGTACATCATCACAGCTATCAACTATGCAACTAGGTGGCCTGTAGCACAAGCTACAAAAGAACATAAAGGAAATGATGTAAGACAATTTATTGGCAAAGAAATTATAGCTAAGTTTTGAGAACCTGAACTCCTAATCACAGATAGAGGACCCAAACTTAAAGCCATTGATACCAACATCTAGCTCACCAAAAACGAAATAAAACACACTATAGTCAGCTCCTATCACCCACAAGCAAAGGGAAGAGTCAAAAGACTGAATGGCTTCCTTGTGGAGGCCCTCAGCAATTTATCTGCCAACAATACAAAAGCCTGGGTTGACATATTACCAACTGCACCTATGGTGTGCAGAAAACTAGTTAATTTCAATACAGACAAAATCCTGTACAAGCTTGTCTATGGTCATAAACCTGCCACTGTCAGCACTATATCAAGACCAGAATTACCTTGGCCCAAATAAGTGCCAGAAAACAATGAATCTGGCGTACAACGCACCAGAAAAGACCAAGAGAATAAAGAAAAGGGAAAAGTTGAGAGGAAGCAATCCCATTACAACAGGAACACTTCCAAGTCAGGGACAAGATCTGGGTTGTTAATCTTAATATGCACAAACTGGAACCAGGGTTACAAGGACCAGTAATTCTCATGGAATTCCAACCAAACAACACTTATCTTGTCAAAGGTATTGGTACTCAAACAGAACCCAAGTGTATGCACCATGATTGCCTCTGCCTGTGCAAAGCAAGAATAGCACAACATAACTCCCAACTTCCTTTACCCAATTTAAAACTGGATCAATATCAAGCCCAAATCTCCGACACTCTCAATAAAATTCCTAAGGTTCCACCTTCCAGCACCCCAGGGGGAGATGTTGCAATATCTTCAATTACTCTCTCTTGGGAAAGCAATTCACTGAGTGACTCTTCAAATGATTCCCCAACTAATCAGTAAGTTGGTGGCACTCTTATCATTTGCTCATCTTTTAGGGATCAAACATTTTGATTTCTAAGAGGAACACTACTTGGACAAGCCCCATGACCGCCATGATGTACATGGACAACATGTGGCTTCTCACAATCCTATATAATACTCTAAACTAATATCTAGTAAAGTATGATTCTCTTCTTAATTCCCCCTTTATCTCATTTATTATACTTCTAAGAAGTATATACTTGACAGATGTCATGATATAAATTTTAACTGTTTTTGCAGATCAAGGCTCCCATTTTAGCTTAAACCTAGGCTTCATGCCAATAGCAGCATAAAAATCATAATTAAAGCATTAATAGGGATAGCTGAACAGATTCAGAAATATATACTTTGAAGGTTAAGTGTTGTGACCAAGATTATTCCCTCATCCACTAATGTATCTCACAATACATAGGTGTCATGGTAGGTTTCATAATGCTGGTAATTATTTGCCCAAGTTGTAAAGCTCAAAAGGCAGGAAAGCTGTTAACCAGATTAACTGATTTGATCAATTTAGATCAAACAGTTGATTGGAAATGGGTTACTGATGCTCCAGTTTGCCATTTGGATTCAATTTCCCCTTATAAGCTGACACTGATAAATCAACATAATCTGAGAGTCACTTGATAAAACCTTATTTATCAGAACAGCTGTCATAAATTGGTCACACAAGGATTCTCCACAAATTAGACAAGTTACTCTCTAGACAATGTAGACGGAATAGGAGCCAAGGATACTGTGAGAGAGAGGGGCAAACTAACTAAGTTTGGCTCCCATCCCGGTGAAACAAACCACCAGGATGCCACCCAGTGGAGGACTGGGATGGCCGCTCTAAGGGGGGACCAGAGGGAGGACACTGGGGACAGTTGAGAGAAGTAGGAGTTCAATCCCATCAACACAAAACCAGTGATCAACCAAGGGGCACAAGAGGGAGCGGGAGGGGACACCTCAAGAACCTCAAGGGGACTGAATCACTATTTTCCAGGATGGAGAGGGGAGGCATTGACATTTTCTCTCCCTCAGAGGAGAGAGAGATATAATCAACAACATCCAAATCTAGGTCATCAAACGTCAAAATTTTCACCATGGCCTCTCCAGAGAGGAGGAGACCACTAGGAAAATTCAGAAGGCTGGAAGGGTTATCACCCACAAGCTGAGCAAAAGAGGTGATTTTAGACCACAAGTCTGGCAAGGTTGACCACAGAAGTAACAGAAACAGGGCCAAGGAAAACACAGCAAATTTAAAGACTGGGAGTATCATGGTTGCAATTCCCTCAAAATTTGGAGAATATTGAAAAAAAATTTAAAATTGCAAGCAATAAAAAATAGTTCAAAAAGGGCAACCACAAGCAGGAGGGAAAAAGAAGCAACAGAGTGAGTTTGGAGAGCTTGGGCATAGTCTCAGGTGTCTTAAACTTCACAAAAAGCAAAAGCAGGTTTGGAAACAATAAATTTAAAGAAAATTCAAGATAATAATAGGTATTATATTGAAAATTAAATAGAATTTTAGGTTTGAGTGCTGCTTTCAAAAGTAAAAGCAAAAGGAAGTGACAACTATGCGCTGAGACTTCTTCAGAAGGCTCCAGAAGAGTTCCTGGGTTCAAAATGGGAGGGTATAAGGTAAGCGTTGAGAAAACAACTAACACTTTAATCTTTAGATTGTAGAAACTCCAAACAAGGGGTTTCAACCAAGATAAAATTTAAAATTGTGTGCAACAAACCCAAACTTTTAATTGAAATGGACAATAGACAAGCAGGGGACTGAAAGTCCCCTTGCTGTGTAAAAGGGAGTTTGCTGCAAGGGAAAGGATCACATGACTGCAGGGCTTGAATCTGATTGGGTGGGGGAGAAATTTTGCAGGTCAGGACCAGGGAGACTGGAGGGTTTCATCTTAATTTCCGCAGTACTGCCTGATTGGCTGGAGGGGCTTTCAGGAACTTGGAATTCACTTGAGCTTTTGGGTGTCAATGTGGCAACACACAATTGGTTAGATCTGATAGCTTTTAAAAGTGGGCAACACCAGGCCAGTAAGTAGTCCAAATCAATTAATGTTTCTTCTCAGGAGGGAACAACCAGAGTCAGGAGGTCTGCAGGGTAGGCCAGAACAAATCTCTCATTGACAGTATGAGCTAAATTGCCTAGAGAGTTAAGTGGCTTGGCTGTAATTTTTGGGCCTTTTTTTGGTGCAGCAGGGAAAAATGGTTCAATCCAAGGCCAAAGGTGGCAGTGAATTTACAGATACAGGTGGTATTGCTTAGTCAAATTTTGATATATATGGGAAAGTTTTCACTGTTCAACTCTTAAGAGTTGAGTCCTCCCTAAAAATTTTACTCAAATAAAATCAAATAAACTCCTGGTCTAACTTTATTTTATCATACATCCTGTAGTTGGCCTGCTGCCCTAAATTCCCTATAATTTGATTCTAAGTCAAATTATCACCAGAAGATGAGGTCCTGCTGTTGGCACTTTGTTGCTGTCTCCTCTCAATGTTAATCCCATGCCACAGAATCTTGGAGTTTTCCTTGCTGTATCTGAAACTGAGACACTTTCTCCTTCTCAATGTCCCAAATTCTATGCAGAAGACACCCTGATTCTCTCCCAGGCAATTTATTCAGGACTTTTTTGGTTAGGGTTAATCATTCTGCTTAATCCTAGTATATCTTTTGGAATTTTACCAAACAGTATTTGAAGCTTTGTTGGTGGTTAACCAGTAACCCTATGTGGATTTGGTTGATAATTCCCTGCCACATGGAGACTGCTTCCTACTATCTGACCATTTCCATCACAACAGGGGGCGCTCAAAGAGTTTCCCCATGACATGATTAACGGTATGGGTCAATCTGAGCACAATGTCAAATTACAGGCACCATTGTCAGGATACCAAGCTTACAGTGCTGTCCCATCAGATGAAGGAGGGTCAGAGGCAAGTTCAGGCATGGCCCACCAGATGATGGGACTAACTTTACCATATAGGAAAAGGCTTTCCCAGCTACGGCTCATGATCCAGCTTCTAGAAAGGCAGAGTCCATCAGTCCTGTGAGCGCCAGGTATGGCACTCCCAGGAATTGACTACTCTAGCCAGTAGCATCAGAAGAGGGCAGGGCTGAGGCAGTTAGTTTGGGAGTTAAGGGTGGTTTCATTGGAACCAGATAAGCTGAATGATTATTTTTTTACCGTTGAATATCAGGGGACATACAGTGATGTCTTTGCTGTTGCAGAAAAATTAGTAGGAGTCTTTGGGAGTTTCTGATCTGGTGTATCACAGCAGATCTTCCAAAGTCCAAGGTTCCTGATTAGGATTTTGGGGGTACTCTGTGAAATGTACAGGACCAAACAAAGCATCATGAGGAAGTAATAATCAGGTGCTTCTAGGTCTCTAGCAGGGGCTTGATGTTCAACTCCTGAGGTAGAGTTTTGGAATCTGGGTAATTACAAGTGAAAGAGTATCAGAAACATGTATGGAAACAGATTGGTGAACCAAAAGTTCATAACAAACTTTTATTAGGTAAGAATGACAATACTGATCCCCACAGGTGCTCTTGGCTTATATAGATACTTACCTATAGGTGCCTCTGGGCATTCTTCTTAGGCTATCTTGGTGGCATGTTTGGGCATCTCAGGCTCTTCTGTTTGATTGGCTGCTTCAAGGTCGTTTTTAATGTCATCAGGAACAGTTGTTTGGCCTGATATTAGCCTATCTCTGCCTGGCTGGTTGTTAGTTGCTGGGAACTGGTTGTGGGGTCATAGGAAGATTTTCAATCTGATCACCAATCTTGGGCTGGTCAGGCAAACATGCATCATTTGGAACTTCCTAATTAAAAAATTGGTTCCTTATTGGGAACCCTAAATTACTCAATAGAGAGTGGGTTTGAATTGGGAGCACTGGGCAGCTAAAATTAGCCTGCCCAGGCCCAGTCAAGCCCCCCAAGGCTTGGGCATAGCTTCTGGGACCCAGAATGGGCCCTGCAGAAGTATGCACAGCACAATTGATTCCTGCACCTGAATATTTGCTTTTTGAAGTGAATTCAGGTGTAGGTGTGGTCCCACTGCCCGCAACCCCCACCTGGTGGCAGCATGTGGGTTTGATTCCTGCAGGGGGTTTTAAAACTGTTACTTCTGTAACAACTATCTCCTAATTAGGAGTGTTACCAATTTAATGTGCTGATCTCTTCCTCAAGTTATTCCTAGTCAGAATGTTACATGTGTTGAAACCGCAGGCTTGACCCGCCAACAAGGTTCTAACCAAGCGGGTTTGTGACCCACAATCCAATTATCTGGTCACTCAAAGCCAGACCAGGAAGTCAACTCAAATTACCAAATCAATAACATGAACAGATGATGATCCTTTATGGTGTATACCTTGTTTTGGCACTTGACTCATTATCAGGATCAAGCCATCCCCTTCTTCCATCCAGCCATGTGATCACTAATCATGTTCCTGTTATCCTTGATTCACATGAACTTTATAATCACTATCTCACAATAAAGATTATTATCTATCTTCTAAATATTTTTCCCTTTGTAACTCTGCTAAAACAGCACAGTTACAACATTGGTAGCACAGGTAGGTTCTCCATCCTACCTTATCTTGAAAAATTCCGCCTGTTGCCCGCACACGCCGCAGCCAACAAATTCTTGACAGAATTATGTCTGGCCTCTTGCCCAACTGGACTCTGTACACTCCTGGTGCCAATATACCTGATGGTTTTGTTCTATACCAAAACACGGTAATCCTGCTACCCGCCTTCAACGCCATGTCTGCACAAGGTTTCTTTCAGGCTCCCTCATTGATGCCGCAACCAGCCAACAAAACCACCATGCCTGTCTATGTAGCTCAAAGACTATGAAGCGCTGCCTTGGAACCTTTTGCCAGGGCCAACAACGACAACACCACTGCATGGATCCAGTCTGCCCAGAGAAAGCTAGCTCAGATGGAATGCCCACAGAAATTTTGGATTGCAGAAATTTCCATTTGCCTGACCCATGACGCTGGCACCTGGTGCAACAAGTGGCATGAAGAGCACACTGACAAGAACTGGGATACCTTTAAGCAAGACTTCCTGGCAAGATTTGTGCTTAAAGATACAGCGCTCATGATCATTTGCCAAGTGAAGAACCTGGCCCAGACAGGCACTGTAAAAGAACTCACCCGCGCCTACAAGGAACTCCGCCTTTGTGCACCATCCAACATGGCTTTTGACACCCCAGCCACACACCTCATGTACTATGACGCTCTCAAGTTGCACGTGATGAGACATGTAAACCTGGATCAAGTGATCAACCTGCAAAGCCTGTACCGTGAAGCGGAAAAAGCGGAATAGACATCCAACGCTCTGCACAAGGCACAAACTAGGAAATGAGGAAGACCCAAGGATTCCCATCCAAGCAGGCGCTCTGCTTGACCACCTCCTGGAGGCAATGGGAACAACGCCAACCACAAACCCACAGGTTCTAATGGACATGGAAATGGAAACAATGGCCAGTCAACCCATACTCATTTCTGTGTCACCGCCACGCAAGGCAACCAAGATGAGGGGAAAGCCCGGGGAGAGCACTAAGCAAGACAAGCTCTCCCCACGCAACTCCTGACTTGCCCAACAATGAATACCAACCCAAGGACGTGAACCAATGCTCAATGATCCAGGTGCCCTCAGAGGACCCAGTACTGTACATCATTGCCAGACATCCCAATAAATTGATGTTCTATCCTTTCTATTTTTGCAGTTACACAGGCTCAGCACTCCTGAACTTGGGCGCAGACCAAACCTTAGTCAATAGTAGCTTTGTGGATAAGTTCAAGCTGGCCACTAATCCTTTGCAGATTAAAAATGTGGTCCTGGCTGATGAACACCACATTGCCCTGACAAAAGAAACTGCCCCCTTCTCTGTCATGCTTGAGAACCTTCACTCCACCATCCAAGGTCCCATCATTGACTTTCCTAAGTTTGACATTGTACTGGGACTAGACTGGTTATGAAAGAACAACCCTCACGTGGACTGGGCAACCTCAGTGTTGACCATCAAGCGTGAAGGCGTCAACCACCAGATCTACCCTGACTCTGTGGACCAACTGCTACGCAACCATGTCTTTGTACGTATCACAGAGACCCAGGATAAAAAGAAAGACCTGAAGTCAATTGATTGGGACTCCTGCCAGTATGAGATCATACACTTCAAAGACCACCAGGATACCTCTATGCCTCAGGACCGCAACATTGTGGCCCATCATCCAGAAATCTTTAAGGAAGTGTTACCTGGGCTGCCCCCTGAGAAGCATATTCAGCACTCTATCCAACTCAAGGGGGCTGTACCCAAGGCGCACCCCATCTACAGGCTGACCTCAAATGAAGACAATGCCTTATGTGCCTACCTCAAGGAGGCATTGGAAAAAGAACTTATCTGCCCCTCACAGTCTCCCTTTGGGGCCGCCGTATTCTTTGTGGCTAAGAAGGACGGTACCCTACGCCTGGTCACAGACTACTGCCCCCTAAACAAAGTTATCATTAAGAATTGTTACCCACTGTCACTGATTGATGACCTCTTTGATGCCTTGGGAGGAGCCACAGACTTCTCCAAGATTGATCTAACTGCAGGCTACAATCAGATTTGTATCAAGGAGGAAGACATTCCCAAAATGGCCTTCCGCACTAAATACAGCTCCTACAAATGTGTGATACTCAATTTTGGCATGACCAATGCCCCGTCCACCTTTGTAACCTTCATGAACAAAGTGTTTACACCCCACATAGGCAAGCACGCCCTAGTGTACCTAGACGACATTATTGTCTACAGCCCCTTGGTGGAATAACACCACAAGGACCTAGAGGCCGTCTTTGCTACCTTGACAAAACACAAACTGTTGGCCAAGCCCTCCAAGTGCCAGTTCTTCTGTGAGAAACTACCCTTCTTGGGACACATAGTCTCAAAGGATGGCATTAAACCTGACAGTCAAAAGATACAGGGCATCTGCAAGATGCCACTACCCAAGAATAAGTTGGAACTATGCACCTTCTTGGGGATGGTGGCCTATGTATGACGTTTCATACCTGACTGTGGCATCTTGACTGCCCCCTTATCTGCCATAACATGCGCCAAGTCCAAGTTTGTGTGGACCCCCCCCCCCAACATGACCTATGTTTTAGACGCCTCAAGGAGAAGCTCACAACAGCTCTCATCCTGCAATACCCCAAATGTGACAGGGAATACCAAATGGAAACCAACGCCTCAGATGCATTCATTGGGGGAGTACTATAAATCAAAATAGTGGCAGCAACTTCCTGCCTGTAGCCTACAAATTGCAAAAATTGACAGATGGCAAGTGTCAATACCCTATCCACAACAAGGAACTGCTGGCTATTGTGCACTACCTAGTCAAATGGCGTTGCTACCTAGAACGCCAGGAAGAATTCACATCATTAACCGATCACAAGTCACTCATCTATTTCAAGACTCAAGCAAATCTGTCACGCCGCCAAGCGCGGTAGATGGAACTATTGGAGAGATTTAACATGCTAATCCAGTACAAGCCTGGGGCCAAGCTCGCCATGGCAGACACCCTCTCCCACCTGTATGTCTGTGCTTCAAGAGGAGAGAATGGGCTTGACCCAGACTGGCCTCTCTTAGTGCTACAAACAAAGGACAAAGGGTTTTCCCCTGGCACCACCAACATAACCAAAGAAACAGTCATCAAGAATGAACACCTCTTCGCTGACGTATATGGGACTCTTCACAGAAAAATGACTGATAGCATGACCATTCCCTACATCCTCACACATCAGCAAGTTGACACCATCCTTCACTATTACAGAGACCTTGGACATACCAAGAGCCAAAACCTATATGAGTTTCTAAAACATAAAGCCTGGTGGCCAACCTTATACCACGATGTCCTGGAAGTTCTAGACCAATGTGAGGTGTGCAAAAAGTTTGCCAAAAGCAAAACGCTGCCAAATTCAGTACTCCCCATCTGCACACAACTACCCTTCAAAGTATGGGCTCTTGATATTGTTGATCCCATGCCAGGAAAACACAATGACAAGAAATACATCATCGCTGTCATTGACTTTGCAATGAGATGGCCAGTAGCCCAAGAAGTGAAGGCACACACCGGCAACAATGTTCAACAATTTATTGGCAAAGAAATAGTCAGCAAGTTTGGAAAGCCAGAACTCCTGATAACTGATGGAGGCAAAGAGTTGACCTCCAAAGACACCAATGTATACCTCACCAAGAATGGGGTCAAACACACCGTAACAACACCATACCACCCACAGGCCAATGGACGCGTAGAGCGGCTTAATGGTAGCCTTGTGCAAGCCTTAGCCAAACTCACTGCTGGGAGACCTGAAGACTGGTATAAGCAGCTATCAACTGCACTACTTGTGTGTCAAACCCAAGTGAACAGATCCACTGGAAAAAGCCTGTTTGAACTGGTATACAGCACACAGCCAAATATCATTCAAGCATTGACAGGACCTAAACTGAAAATTCCAAGTGAAATCCCTCCACACTCAGACCCTCGAGTAATAGAGGCTAACAGCAAGCAAACAGCCAAAGAAAATGAACGTCTGCAAAAGACATTTGTCCCCATCTGCAATAGACATGAAGTTGGGGACAAAGTATGGGTCATGAATGTTGACAAGAGCAAGTTACAACCTGAAAAAGTGGGGCCAGCAATCATTCTGAAGGTAAACAACAATAACACTTACCTTGTGCAAGGGCTTGGCAAACGTAAGCAAGACAAGAACCTACACCATAATTGCCTACAACCCTGCAAAGCAAGACAGAAACAACGAGAAACCGCCCTGCCCGCCACAGAACAGCAACTAGTTTAATACGGCGCCCAGGCTCCTGACAACCTCCCTGACAACCTGCCCCCAGAGGAGGCTGACCTTCAGTTGGGGGGGGGGTGTTGAAACCGCAGGCTCAACCTGCCAGCAAGGTTCCAACCAAGCGGGTTTGTGATTCGCAATCCAATTATATCCGGTCACTCAAAGCCAGACTAGGAAGTCAACTCAAATTACCAAATCCAACAACATGAACAGATGATGATCCTTTATGGTGGATACCTTGTTTTGGTGCTTGACTCATTACCAGGATCAAGCCACCCCCTTCTTCCATCCAGCCGTGTGATCACCAATCATGTTCCTGTTATCCTTGATTCACATGAACTATATGATCACTATCTAACAATAAAGATTATTATCTATCTTCTAAATATTTTCCCCATGTAACTCTGCTAAAACAGCACAGTTACAGCACATGGAACACACCACTATGCCACCCCTGCAACTTGTGGCTCCCAAATATAGTATACCAGCTGTAATATTCTTAAAATAAACACATCTTATCCCTATTCCTGCCCTTTCTATTTGGACTGTTGTCTTCCCCAATCTAAATACTGAACTATTATTGGTTCAGTTGCAACATAAGGACTTTTATAAATATGATTGATTGCAATAGTTTACTTCTGTTACATTGGTACTCACCCAAAATAGAGTGTTTGCCAGGTTTGAGAGAAGTCGCAAGGAGCACTAGTTCTATAGGGGTACCAGTATACAAAAGTTGTGTTTTCAAAGAGCCTGTATTCAGGCCATTAAGCTTATTTTTATGAACTCTACTGACCAGTTGAGCCACCTGCTTATTTCATTGACAAATACAAGTTTAAACATAGCTGAAGTGAAAGGATTTAACATATCCAAGAAAAGGTTTACTAAGGTGATCACTTACCTCAAGTTTTCCTGCGAGCTTCTAGAGAAAACAACCCTTTCAAGAGGTTCTTGCTTCACCAAAGGAGGAATATGTCTAGCTCTGGATGTTGAATTTCTTGGAACGTTAGAATCTATTTGCAGCATAGGCTCAAGGGGCTCCTGTTTGACGGGAGGGGGTGCTTGGCTGGCGTATAAATCGGGCCATTCTTCTTCCACGCGAGAAGCACTAGTCTGGACTGGTGGAGGGTTGGATTGGGCGGAATTCGAGCGTGGGAATGCAGAAGTCAGTAAACCCTGACGAGGACTTAAGCGGATGGATGAGTGTCTGGCTAAAGTGGTTGATGCACCTCTCTTACGCTTTCGTCCCCTCGTTTTCATATTGGCTGGGCGAATAGCATTGGTAACAGGAGGTCTAGAAGATTGCGGGGGGAAAGCCTGATCCTCCCAATCGAACTTGGATTGCAACTCAAGTGCCAAATGGAAATCCTGGTGGGATTCCAACTCATCCAAGGGGAGCCGCTTGTTGCAGGTGGGGCAAACATAATGATCAGGAAACTCCAAATGCCCAAGATCTGCAGGGGCGGGGAGGTCTTGAGCTACGACTGGCGCAGGAGGCGGGGAGCGTTCAGGAGACAAGAGAATTTGTTCCGGAGCTTCTGGTTGGGCAGGGAGGTTAATAATGTTGGGCTCAATGGCAAAGAAGTCAGTGATGGCTGTGTTAGTCTTGGTAGCACTGTCTTCAAGGCCCAAGGCAGAAAGACATAAGAATTTGCACGGAAAGATGTTGGTTTGCTCTTGGCACATAGCAATGGCACGTGCTGTAATGAGATTGGGATTGCTGTCGATGGCTTGCATTGATGGAATTGGACAAATGAACTGCTGGAAGCCCCTGGGGGCAGATGGACAGTAAAGACCTACTGACAAAGATTTAGGCCAGCGAGCATCTTCGGCGACTTCTTGAAGGCGGAATACTAACTCGCTTCCAAGCACTTCAAGCCACCTCTTCAAACTTTCAAAGTCCTCACATGGAGGGATAAGTGACTTGCCCGACATTAGAGACTTCATAGGCTGGATGGGACGAACAGGCTTGTGGTTGATTCCACGGCAAATGTCAAAGACAAAGGAGCCATCTTTACGGCCCAAGGCATCTTGAAAGTCCTTGAGAGAATGTTTCCTGGCTGTTAGATGTATAGAGAACCAAACCCTTACCACATCTCTCCGCAAGTCTCACCAAACAAATGGGCAGCCCTGTGGCCAAGCTTACCCGCCATGAACCGAATTTTGGTAACTGGGAAATCTTTGAGGAAGGGCAAAGTAGCCTCCTCCAGCAATATGCTCTGCTGGTTGGGCTTATTCTGGGCCGAACACAACTTGGCCATATGCTTGTTGTGTGATATTCCTGAAGATTAGTATGTCGAAAGTCAAGTACCTGCTCCGCATGTGTATCCCAGTTGAGAAAATACTGTGGCACGGATGCGTGCGACGATCTTGGCTCCGGCCAGGAGCTGGCGGCTGCGCCAATATTTGGTAGCAAAGTCGGTGTGGTAGGCAGGATGCTGCCCCTGTGAGCAGTCAGCATTCAGCGTGTCAGACTGCACAACGTGGCCCCAGCCCTTCCAGTCCAATGGAGTAAGTGGTTCAGGTGAGAAGTTAGCAGTTGCGCGGCAGTCTTTAAGGATACGAGCATTGACAAGGTCAGTCAGATCAATATATGCCTCGTCTGTGCCACCTTTCTGGACGTTGGGAGTAAACGATTTGAAGATATCAAAGATACGTGCAGACGCTTGGCGGTAAGGTGCCAGAGATGCTTTATGCGTCGCAAAGTTGGGCTTTGGATTGTAGTTGTACTCAGTAGACCCTTGTGCATAGGTAGGAACATGGACCAACAAAAGTTCACGGCACTTGCGCTTGGCATCAGCAGGCGTCTCCATGCGCGTGATGCCAAACTTACGAGCAGCATAGTTAATGGCAAGTAATCCATTCCATTGCTGCACTGCCACAGGCACATCGCCTGAGACATCTATCCTCACTTGCTCGACTTGAGCATAGAAGCAGTCCAAATCAACATGAGCAATACAGCGCGAGCCCTTGAGAAGCGTTGCTACAACTTTCAAGCTGCTTTCCAGCCACTCATCAAAGTTGGTAGGCATCACGGATCGGTATTGTGTTAAAGGATCCGAAACGCGAACCTCCCCCTCTTCCTCTAAACCATCTCCATCTTCAGTTTGATCTTCAGTTTGGTGGCGACCGAGATCTTTCTCCAAGGCTAGCATCTGAGAGTACGCAGATTTCCCTGTCAAGTTCAACTGGGAAGGACTCGTTTGTGCCGAAGAATTACAGGAAGTGTTTGCTTTCTCTGATATGTACTTGGGAGAGAGATTAACTAGCTCTTCCACCGAGGGCGCCTGTGTGAAGGGATTGACGAATGACGAGACATCAAAAGACTCTTGATAAACTTCTTCAACAAACTCCTCTACTGCCTCTTCATCCGAAAGGCAATCAGGCTCTTCAGGCTTGGGGATCTGAGTTAATTGCTCTATCAAATCATCATAGTATGCTGCGCTTCTAAGGCTAATGTTGGGTGAAGGCTGGCAAGGATCAGGGCTGTTGAATAAAATACTGTTGGGGTCAAGGAAGGGAGAGCTTGGTTGCTGCATCAAAATCGAAGCCTCTTTAGAGGGAGAATCCTGACTCGGAAGGCTTCTCTCAATAGGGTCACTCGTTATTGTTTCAGGTCTATAAGACCTTCTTCGTTTGAGAAAATGACTAGTGGACGCAGATTCCCTGTTCTCAGCAGCTTCTTGCTCACCTCCAGATTGATCCGAGAACAAGCCATCCAATACTCGATTATTGGGCAACACATACTTTGAGGGAGAATCCTGACTTGGAGGGCTTCTCTCATTAGGGCCACTCGCTATTGTTTCAGGTCTGTAAAACCTTCTTCTTTGTTTGAGAAAACGACTGGTGCATGCAGATTCCCTACTCTCGGCAGCTTCTTGCTCACCTTCAGATTGATCCGAGAACAAGCCATCCAAGACTCGATTATTGGGCAACACATATTTTGAGGGAGAATCCTGACTCGGAGGCCTTCTCTCAATAGGGTCACTCGCTATAGTTTCAGGTCTGTAAAACCTTCTTCTTCGTTTGAGAAAACGACTGGTGCACGCAGATTCCCTGTTCTCAGCAGCTTCTTGCTCACCTTCAGATTGATCTGAGAACAAGCCATCCAAGACTCGATTATTGGGCAACACATAGCTTGAAGTTGAGCTGGAAGACTCTTGAGAGCTGGAGTCGCTCTCATTGTTTGATGACAGTATTTTGTGTACCATGTGATCAGGAACTTGAGCTAACACAAAGTGGTGAGTGTTCTGAGAATATGAAATAAATTTAAATCTAATAAAATCAAGTTTGAAGAAAGCCAAAGATAAGGAACCTGGTAGAGATGCAATAAGAGGGCTACTGAAATTCACTTTCTAATAGTTTCACTAAAAAACATAAACAAATCCAGAAACGCTCTTTTAGGTTGCCGTTTATAAAAAATTGGCTGTACTAGGATTATATCAAGCTTACAAGCTTAACAAGAGAAACTTGATTAGAGCAAGACTATTCAATTAAAAAGGTTGCTATCTATGAAGCCAACAAAAATGCTTTTTTTAAAGGCTACAAATATTCAAAGGCAACTTCACTGTCTCGTAAATCTTCAATAAAATAACTTGGATTTCGAAGTTACTCTTTACATAAAATTTAAAACATTAATGAACCAGAGTTTTAAATCACAAGTGAATTTGATTGAAAAAAAGGTTAAAAATGCCAAAGCACAAGTACACACGAGCAAAAGGCTAAACCCTAGATTTTAAGCATAAATTGTTACATTTTATCTAAAAGAAAGCATCTAAAACTTTTAAAATATACAAAAATAAGGATAATTACTGTTTGACGTTTTGAAGCTTTCCCTGGTTTAGATCAAACCCACCCTTTCACACGCGTTGCTAAGGCTTTGAGTGAAGTACGCGTATAGCTAATTAACTTCAAAAGTATTTAAGGTCAAATCCAACATTTCATTGAACCAAATCCCATCACGTAACGCGGGGTGAATCGACGCGTCTGGTGAATTTGAGCAAAGCTATCGCGAACCCCTGGATCCAAAAGCCTATTTTTACTAGGGCTGCTTCGGCCAAGCCTTGAGCAGCTGTATCCAGTTTCCTGCTCTGGATCACTCTAAAGACTTATTTTTACTTCTCCAAATATTAAATTATTCCGTTCTGGCTATAGCGGCCTAGAGGCGGAAGCTAGCCGGACAGAGCCAAAGCATCCCTAACTTCCACTTCTTTGGAAATTCAAATTCAATTCGATTCAATTTTTCACCATAAGTCTGATGTTTGATTTCAAATCGAACTGTCAAACTTCTGCTAAAATCTGATGAGTAGGGTTAACCGGCCCAGCTCCGGCCAGTTTTTGGCCCAGTGACACTCGGTTCAAAGAGTTATTTTATACTGTTTAAATATTTTTAGATTGCCGTTTTGGCTGGAGCGGCCTAGAGCCAGAAGCCAGCGGGTGGTGGGGCGAAGCATCCCTTCTGGATAGCCATCGACCTTGAGTTTGGCTAAATAACTTTTCATAGTGGGCCAGCTTTCTTCGATATGACCAGCTTTAAGTATCGGTTTAGAATTAAACCAGCCAATCACTTCTCACCGTATTTAGACTACATATATTACAGCAGTTTTCAAAGCCGCGAGGGTAAATGAAATTGAGTCATCTGTAAACAAAATGAACCCAAACCTGAGCGAGATCCAACTTGGGCAAGCTCCTGGCTGCAAATAACTTAAACAGTTTTGGTGAACTGGTGAAAGGCCAAGCAAGAAACTCAGCAATACTCAAATAAAATAGGAGAGTAACTAAACACAAGACAACACAACCCAAACTACAAGTGAAACAACTCAGCACAACAAGCAAGATGGACTGGGTTTGTTCTGGAATCTAAATTAAGTCAACTGGGGTACTGATGAGGCACAAAATCAAGGGGCTGAACAAGAACAAAATTTGTGTCGCATACAAATAGAATTCTAAATTCACTAAACAGAATGAAGTCATGCAAGATGTATAATGTCTACACCCTGAAGTAGAATAAAATTATTTTAACCAATACTCAATAGCTATTTTATTTGGGAACCTAGGCATTTTATCAATCTTCATAGTGCCTTATGTGAGCATAATGGTATGACTGTACAATAGTCACCTTGGGTAATTAGCCAAATGAAGTGCTTACACATGCTGTCAAGATTTTGGGGTCTTGAGGAAAGATTTTTATTGTTCATTATAGTAGGGATGTTGATAGGGGACTGTATGGCGACAGTCTGTAGCTACCAATTGGGTCTTTGGGATATGGCTACAGCTTGGCGGAGTCCTAAGGCCGTAGGAGAAGAAACACGGTTCTGCAGATAGATGGTGGCGTGCTCTATCTGGATACAACTGACTACTAGGTGTCGGCTAGTAGTGATACTATACTTAGAGATCTTCAATCTCTAAGCCAAGGGTGATATTTTTTCTGCTCAATCTCTAGTTAAAAGAGCACTTTATATAGGGTGGATAAGCCCTCTTGCCAGATAGTCATCTGATGCATCTAACTCTTACTAGTCAGTCTATCTGTTCCCCAGACTGCTAGTTTCAGCCCCCAGAGCTAGGCAGCCATGCCAGTCTGGCATGGGACTTCAATAGATTACCGGCCTCAGCTTACTTCACCAGCGTGTTGGTGGCATCTTGTTTCCAGTTTATGCATCTGCGAGTTTAGTTACCCTGTCTATTGGGTTTTTGCATCATGTCTTATTCTTCTGAACAACCTTCTATATCAGTCATAGAATTTGAGGTATCTGGAGGTGTGAATGTTTGGCGTAAATCAACTTGCATTAATATTCTTGAGTACTTCATCTTATTGGCTATTAATTGTTCTGTGATTGTGGCCTAGGGATCAAGTTTGTTTGTTCAGGTTGAGTCCAATTGGCGGACCATTTTTGGATCAGGATCAATCTTTGGGTTAATCATCAGTGTATCAATTGGCCAAATCCAAGGGATAGGATAAGTTGATGCTTTTACAATCAAGCCAGCTAAATGGCAATTGGCTGTCTAACCAATCAATAAAGGGGAATAATGGTCAAGTTTATTACATTATTCCGGAGGCTTGACACATGTTAAAATAAATAAGATAACCCCCTGGTATTTATATGGATAGGTTGGATGAATCCTCCAACCAGGAATTCCAGGGAACCCCAGTATCTGTATAGAGAAGGTTGCAAAATCCTTGGTATTGATTAGGCTAAACTAGTTAATAGGATTAGGGCAAGGCTGACTGAATCAGTCTTGGAGACTAGGTATCTCAAAAATAGGTTAATTAATGTTCACCCAGGAATATGATTAATGAGGATTTAATCATAGGGCTGTAATGGGACTGCCTGTGTCGAGAAGAAGGTTCAGGTTAACCAGAGTTGAACTCCTGAATAGTGGTTCAACCCAACATGTTGGAAAATTATTAGGCTAAAATATGCTGCTGGCTTAATCAATTTGTAAATAGCTGCCCAGAGCATATTGCAGACGCTACAACGTCACTCAGAACATTCCTGGGTGCTGTGGTGATGCCTGGTTTGAATTTCAAACCATTTTGTTGGTTATTAAGAGTGAAAAAGCAATCAAAGAAAAAACTACCAAAATGAGACAATGATATTTAGGTATTCAGCATTGATCAGCTGTTTTCCAGTTGGAACAATGTAATCTTGGATCAGGATTGGGATTATTCCACAGAGGTTTGATGACTATAATATGTAATATTTCAAGCCACAAAAGTACAGGTCCATAGAAGGAATCAGGTGATTCCTGAATGTACTTGGGTGGTTTCTTATAGGTTAAGAAAGTATAGATCTTTTTGGCAAAAATGTTGGTTGGATAATAATGGAAATTAATAAGTCAGCAACAGCGCCCATGTCGACACTTTGTTGACATAGGAGATTTAGAGTTTTGAGTCAACAGTGACTATGTTTTTTGCTAGTCGCACTAGCTTAATTCTTTTTTTAAAAGCGTTCAGGGGTGCAAACCCAGAAAACATGACAAAATTGTGGCCATTTTGACACAATTTAATATTAAGCTTAATAAAAAACTTGATTTAACCAGATTTTTCCTTTACATTTACTAATAAAAATTATTTTATTTTTTTATCATTTTCACAATGTAAAAGTGTCAATGTCAACACTTTTTAAGCCAAACTTATTTTTAATACTAAAACTAAAACATCTACAGTAAAAAATTAAGTACACATTTAATATTTTTTTTATTAAATTGATATATAGAAAAAGACATTACACATGCAGTAGATTGTTAAAAAGTTCATGTTATAAATATATATATGGGACTTATTCAGTCTTTAATATATTGAGTGGATTGGTGGCTAACAGCAATCCAATAATTTAAGCATGAGTTACTATGTAAGTTACTATAGAATTTATAGTTAATAATAATGTCATTTATTTGCTTGTGATCATCTGCTGGGGTGGAGTTAAGCAAATTAGAGTGGCGCAATTAAGCTTAAATTAATATGTCACCTCATATAAAGAATGTTGTAAGTGACGTTGTTGACACTTTACCCTTTTTGTTATCTTAACCCATGTGTTAACAACTTCTTATATATACAATGGTAAAATATCATATTACCACTACCCAAATATTATTTTTAATAAAGAAATAAAGAACTTTGATAATATTTTTTACTTATTTTCATGTTTTTTTTTAATTTTATTATGTGAACAAAAATACACAGTACACTTAATTAAATTTATGCAGGCTAGCAAATATTAACCGTTTTCTATGTTTTTTGATTGTAAATTTTCAAAAAAAATGTTGACAGTAAGAATGTTGTCAAAAATAATGTCTACAATTTTTCTAATTGTCAGTGAGAATTCATCTTTCTTTTACTAATTGTCACTCATAATGTCAACACTTTTCCTTTCTCACATATAAAACTTTATGTTTTACACAATAAAATCATCTGATTTTTAATATGTTGTATTTTTAACTTTTCTCTTTCATATTTTCTAACTTTAAAATAAAATCTATATCTAAATATAATACTTTTACATATTTCTCTTAACTTTTAACTTGTTATTTATAACTTTAATAAAATAAAAACTATACAAGTATTTTTTATCTTTTAAATGCCAATAAAAGCCATATAAAGTTTACTTTTATATATTATGTTTTTTAAGTTGTTTTGTTTGTTTTTTAAATAAATTGCTTTATTTTGAACCCTTTTACTTATTATTTTAGGACAAGAACACTTCTAAGCAGCCCAAAGGAACCAAGCATCCCTCTAAGCCCATCAAAGCCACCAAGAAGAAGCCTGTCTTATCAAAGAAGGCCACTCCCAAGCCCTCCTCTGAGCCCTCTCCTGAGAAGAGCCCCGCTCACTTCACTGGGGGAGAGGAAACTGATGGTTCCCTTACAGATCACAGTTTCAACAACTCGGCTTCAGACAAGGAGCCAATCAAGAAGCGGCGCCAGGCCAAAAAGACCCCACCTAAGGATAAGTCTCCTGCACATGAGGAGCATTAAGATAAGCCCCCTTATGCTCCCCCCACCAAACTCCCCCCTTCAAGTTCATCTGGAGATGATACAAAGCCCCGCCCCAATTACTTTCCTGGCTTCTGCCATGCTCCTACTGGCCCGTGGGACCCTCTGTTGACCCACAATATTTGCAATGTTGACAGGAAGTTTAAGGTTCCTTCTTCCCTACCAAAGTTTTCCCCCATCATGAGTATCAAAGGTGGGCCAGCCAAGGTGGCCAATGGTTACATCTTCTCATGCAATAACGCCAACCAGGGCTTCAAGAGCTGGCACTATACCTGCAAGGACCACTCCTGCCCTATGTGGCTCAATAATGAGCTCTGGGACTTGATACAGACCATTAAGGGGGAGCATACCTGCATCATGCCCAACACAATCATTGTCCACCTTCTCAAATGGTATCTGGTGCAGGTCATGCCACCTCAAAGGACCTTTCCCCAACCCAGCTGGCCGTGCTTGTGTTCAAGTACCTCTCCCCCACCAACCTCAAGAGGGTGCCAAGCCACACCCAGTTGGTCAAGTTTGTGAGTGATAGGCGCCAAGCCTCAAACCCCCTGGTCAAGAGTGCCACCACAATTGAAGACCTGGTCCTTTATGATGCCCTCAAGAAAACTGAGGATGGAGAGATGTTCCTGCTCCATGACAATGGGCAGGAAGTGGAGGATAGGATTATAGCCTACTCCACAACCCAAAACCTGGAGCAGCTCAATACTGCTACCACCTGGCTGTGCGACGGCACATTTGCTACTTGCTTCTCTCTCTTTAAGCAGCTTTGGGTCCTGAATGGGCAGTTTAATGACAGGTTATCCCTCTTGTGTTCTTTTTCCTTCCTGGTGCCAAGACTGAAGTCTACACCAGAGCCTTCAAAATTGTCCAGGATGCTTTGAGCTCCCTTCCCACCAACCAGCTCCCCCCTCCCACCCATGCCACAAGGGCCAATCCCTCCTCTGCTGAGAAAGATGAGTCCATCCTAGCCGCAGAGCAGCTAGCTCATGTACGCTCACTTAGGCCAAAGGTAATCATAATGGACTTTGAGCAGCTCAGTTAAGAGCCTTCAATTACACCTTCAATGGAGAAGTACAGGGCTGCTTCTTCCATTTTAGGCAGGCCCTCATCAAGAATCTCAAGAGCAAGAAGGAGCTTTTTGACAATTATCTTAATGATGGTAAGGGGAAGCGCCAATTTGCCATCATCCAGTTTGCTGCCTTGGCTTTTGTGCAGCCAGAGCATACTGGGCTTGGCTTTGAGGCTCTCCTTAAGGACGCTTACATAAAGAAGCACGCCACCATCTTCAAAGGTTACTTGGATTACTTTGAGCGCCAATGGGTGGGCAAGAAGATGACTGCCCAGAGAGGAAAGAGCAGGGCCACTGCCTCTTGGAACTTTCAAGGCGCCTGCCTTAAGGGGGAGATAAAGACCACTTCTAGCCTGAAGGTTTGGCACAAGCACCTGAAGGTGAAGTTTGGGTCAAACCCCAAATACAAAAAGTTCTTCCAGAAGCTACAGGAGGAGCAGGCCCAGACTTTTTCCAAGTTTTGCAACCTGGCCAACCAGGTGGCCCCCAATAAGAGAAAGTATAAGGACCAGGACTACCAGGAGGACGTCCAGAAGGTGTGTGACAGTCTACATGTTTGGTGGTTTGCAGGCGGGGGTAATGTTGGCCAAGTAAAAGTTTAGTTGTTTGTTGAAGGTAGAGGCCTAGTAGGGAATTATTTTTGTAACTGAACCAATGAGGATTCAGTATTTGGAATTGGGGAAGACAACAGCCCAATTTAAATGACAGAATAATAAGAATAAGGTATTGTTTATTTTAGAATATTGTGATTAGTATACCATATGGGGAAAGCCACAAGGGAGTGGCATAATGGGAAGTTCCGCGTAAGATTTGAAGCTGAGGAATAACTTTTGCAGGGATCAGAAAGTCAAATTGGTAGCGCTCCTAATTAGGGTAAAGTACCCGCCATTTGATATTGCCATCAGATTAATCCATGTTGTTAGATACGTCAAGGGGCAACTCATTGAGCGCCCCCTGTGTATTGTAAGATATGTTAACAGGCAAGTCTGGAAACTTGGTTGCAACATTATGGCTACTAGAGAAGGTAAGGCCTAGCTAGTAGATGAAAAGACTACTAGGGGCAGATGTTGTCTCCACCTAGAAGAAGATATTGGCTGCTGTGGGCTAGAGGAGCTCACTCAGCAGGGAACTGTGGCTGCTTAGGGTGAGGAATGAGATAGCCCAGCAGGGAACTTTAGCTGCTTGGGGTGGGGAGTCATCCAGCCTGATGGGTAGCGTGTGCTGCTCAGGCTGGAGGATGTTTAGACCCTGGCGGGTAACACAGGCTGCCAGGGTAGAAGTGTATGCCAGCATGGTAGGGGACTTGCCTACCAGGGCTGTGAGTTTTGGACCCTTGGCAGGTAGCGCAGGCTTCCAGGGAGGGAAAGAGCTCTGAGGGCTCTACGTACCCTGATACGCTTACAGGAGGTCTGTGAGCAAGCATCATACCTAACAGACTGGTAGGGTGTCCTTGTTTATACCCCTATGAGAGCTTTGGGGAGAAGCCAGAGTGAGCACTGAAGGGCATAGATTTTCTCAGAGTTGTCTTCAAGGCGGTTTGCTTGAGGAAGCAGCTGCATAACTTGGTATTATCAGGCCTCTGGGAAGTAAAGCTGATTACTTTGCAACTGAAAGCCCAGATTTAATCACCTGGGTGAGTAAAAACAACAGGATAGATGTTGATGATCTATGGTTGAATGGCCTAAATGGATTGCCACTTACAAGGGTCCAGTCAAACGCCAGTTCAATGTAGACTCATGCCTGGGTCTACAGGTTCTGGTAATGAGGACTGAAAATAAAGAACCAAATTGGTTCATGGGATCAGGAGAGAAGACTAGTAAGAAGGACTGTTTGATCACAGTGAAGACTAGTTGACAACTGTTGGTTCATAGTGAAGTTTGGAACCAAAATAGCTCATTGTGCAGGTGGAACCAAGATGGTTCCTAGTGAGAATAAGTGGAAGGGCTTAAAGGTCTTGATGCAGGAATGGTCAGAGGACTGATGAAGTTGTCTGAAGACTGGAGATGAGCTTTTTTGATGCATTAAGATGGGCTGATTAGCTGAAGAACTGAGAGATGTGGTTGAAGAACTGATTAAAGGACTAGAAGATGTAAGTGCAGGACCAGGAGGTGGCTTGGAAGGACTAGACAGACTGGGTGCAGAGGCTGGGAAAACTGATTTTGATATCTTTAAAGAGGAAATATGAATAGAAAGAAGCAGTTAAATAACATTTAAATGCTGCCTAAATATAAAAAAATAATTAATTATCAAATGTTCAGAAAGAAAGAGGAGGAAAAATAGTTTACAGGGTGTTAAAACTGTAAATTTATTAAGAGGAAATTAAGCCAGAAAGGAGCAAGAAAGAGGCCAGAAACAGGACAGAGAAACTGTAAGGGAAAAAGAGCAAATTTTGCCAAGAACAACTAAGAGAGGCAAAAGGGCAAGTAGCGAGCGGGTTCAAAGTTGCAAAACGTTAATAAAAACACAGGGAAACACAGAGAAACGTTGTAAAATTGAGGGGACAAAATTTGCTTAAGTAAAACATATACGGAAGCACTCAAGATTTGCCGGGGAAACATGACAGGAATCACGGCAAAACTGTTCAAAACACAGAGCAGTTGTTTACCTGGAGCAAGACAGCCTCAGGTTTGAACCAGGGTCAAGAGCAAGTCATCTGGGGAAACCTTTCAGCAAAACTGTTGAATCAAGGTGTATGATTGGCTGCAAGCCAGAGTCTATTTGATCAATGTTTTGAGGGCTTTAACTGAAGAGTTAAAGCCTAAAAAATGAGGAGCAGAAGCAGAAAATTCAGGGCTTTCATTGGCTGAAGTAAGTTCTAAATTTTAATATATTATAGAGAGAGGAAAGCTGGATCGTTTAAGCTTTTGAAAACCAGAGTTCTAAGAGAGGTTTTTGGTCTGGAACAAGGAGTTATAAAAGGGAGAGCCATCTGAGACTCTTGAGAGGACTGGATCAAGTGGATTACAAAGGCCACAAGGACTACAGAAGAAGCCAGAGACCAAGCTAAGGAAGCTTGAGCTGGAACAGACCGCAGAAGCCCAAGACCAAAGCGCCAGAGTCTAATTCTAAGGAGCAGAAGTCCAAGACTAAGGTGCAGGAGTCCAAGACCAAGTACAAGGAGTCCAAGATATTGTTGAAGGACTCCAAGTATTGGCAAATCCATATTATTTTCCTGACCCACTGGACCATATACTAGAAGGTTTCTAAGGGGATCTTCCTTCTGAGAGTGAATAAAAGCCCATTTTGAACCCTATACATATTTCCAAGATACATTTTACCTTACTAGAGAATGACAATCCCTTCCAAATGATCCCTGGCTACAATCCAGGACACACTTTAGGGAATGGTGGACAGGAACCCCACACTTCTTGATACCAATTCAGCTTGACCCCATGGCTGAAGCAACTGGCATGAACCACGTCTCCTGCTCCTTGGGGCCTACCTTGATGAAGGAAATATGCTGTACATATCCTCTCCTTCTCTGTCTGGGTGTTCTCCTGATGGAATCTCCCTTAATTATGGCACCCTCCAAACTGATAGCTGCTCTTGCCCCTGCTCTGGCCCCCAAAACCTTGCTCAAAATATATCAGGCCCTTTTCAATCCCACTCTGGAATGGCTCTATGGATGAGCAAGATAGAAAATTTTCTTTCTTCCTTGGTACCCACCCAGATGAAGCAGCATGATGCCCTAAAGTTCTATGTTCATCAACAGAAAACTCCCAAGCTGGAAGACATCTATAATGGCTGCACCATGAAATTCTCTGCTCTTCAGGATACTATAAAGGATCAAGAGAGACAGATGGGTTTTCTGAAAGAGGAATTAGTTCTTGCCTTTCAGGAAAAGAAAGAGCAACTAGATGAGTTGGATGCTCAACATGCTCTCCTTGACTCCCTTCAGGACCAACTAAGCAAGAATACTGACAATGTTTCAGCAATTAGTACCTCTGAGACTATAATGGAATTGCATAGGAATGCTAAACCTGATAGTTCCCCCTCTCAGAAGATCCATATTTAATTGCATCTTCCTGACTCCCACCACTGTCACCAAAGCAATGAAGAGGATGTCTCCTCCAGTGCATCTTCATCAGGTACCCTGGAGTCTCCCTGGGATCCTGATAATAATCCCTCTATCACTTCTGGTGGTTCTTCAGTAACTAAACCTCAGGCTATACAGAGCAAGGAAGAATACACTGATGATTCTGGTGCTGAGGAGGACAATGAGGGTCACTCAAAAAACTACTAAGCAGCCAGGACAAGGAGAAGTCCTTGGCTGCATTTATGGTTCTAACTCTCTCCTCTCCCCCATTCCTCTCCCCCCTGAAAAGCTTGTGCCTGACCCTGGAACTTGTTGTTCTTTAACAACAGAGCCTTCTTATTACCCTATGCTGGTTGACTTAGCCTCTCAATCAGAAACTGTGGATTCTTGCACTGTGAGAATGCAAGAAGATCTTGCCTACTGGGTCACCACTACCAAGTTTTTCTTGGCCATGGACCTCATATCTGGCTACTGGCAGATTGATCTCCCTCAAGATGACCAAGAGAAGTGTGCCACCATCGCCAACCAAAGGCTTTTACAGCCTACTAGGATGCCTCAGGGTCTCTCTAACGCCCCGGCCACCCTCCAACGGGCTATGTGCGCTGTGACAGGGGACCTCAAGCTCTCATGTGTCCTGGTCTATCTGGATAGCATCAATGTCTTCTTTCATACCTTTTCAAACACTTGGCTCATCTGGATGAGGTTTTCAAGCAACTCTTAGCTACCAACCTAAAGCTGAAGCCACACAAATGCAACTTCTTCAAGGAACACCTAGAGTCCTTGGGGTTCATCATCAGTCAAAATGGACTCCATTTTAATCCTCTCAAGGTTGAGGCCATCAAGAAGATGTAGGTGCCCTCTAGTAAAAGAGATGTCCAAGTCTTCCTGGGGATGATATGCTACTATTGCCGCTTTATCATCAATTTCTCCACACTAGGGGATATACTCTTCCAACTCTGTCAGGAAGCCAGGCATAGGTAGAGGCATTGGGCGGCTTGGGATGGGGTTGGACTGAGCCAGCAGGTAAAGTCCACCATAGAATGGGTGCTAACTTGATAATGTAAGACATGTATTGCCCAAGTAAGGACCAGGGTCCAGAGGTAGGGACTATGGAATCCACCATTCATGTCAAAGTGATATAGAGTACTCCAAACAGTTGGGTGGACATAGTCTCTGCAGCAGTGGGTGTCTCAATTGGGCGGTCAGGTTATGGGGTTAAGGGCAGAGTCATGGGAACAAAGTAGGCAGACAGATAATTGTACTTGTCTTTGAACAACCTTGGCGGCCTTTTGTACCACTTTCCTTCACATCCTATGTATTCAGTTTCTCTAGTCCTGGCCAAGGGGTCAGCAATGAGGATGGTCTCCAAGTTGTACTCTGCGTAGGCTGGGTTGGGCAGGTATTTGGTAAAATGCATAGGTCCAAATGGGGCTCCTGGGGGACGGTATAGTGCCTGGGTAGGATTAGTAGGTTGGTCTCCAGAGGGGGCGGTTACCTGATGGTGTAATTGAATGGAGTTAAGATGGAAGATCACTAAGACTAGATAAGGTAAGATTTGTTCAAACCAAAGGTTCATAAAACTTTATTATCAAAAATAACAATATGGTCATCACCATACTGCCGGGGTTTTTATACCATGGGGTTTTGCTTCTTCAATTTTTGCAGGGTTCAGGTTTGAAGACAAGGCACTGGCAGGGCATGAATCTTGGCTTAGGGTGTAATGGGCAGCAGATCCAGATTGTTCCTTCTCTGGTGAATAGAAGTGGCAATGCTTTGTTCCGCCGCCACTGTTCACTATGTCACCTGAGTAATTCAATTGTACTACCCATTCTGGATGGAAGGCTGGCAGTTGCTGGTGGTCATTGGCAGAGTTAACAATAGGTTTTGTTTTAACCTCCTTAAGGCAAGCTACAATATCTGCATAGGTCTGGATCTTTGGTGGCTCAAGGTTGGCATCAATCTGGTGACTATTTGGGGAATTGTCCTTGAGAGACTAGCAGGTCTCGGAGTAACTTGTCAACTTGGGTTTGCAATTTAACAAGTGGGCGGTTTCCTGTCCACTTTGTTTGACTTGAGTAGTCTTTGGAGGGTTTGGTTTTGATTCCAGGGTTTCCAATGTTGATTTCAAAACTCCAGTATTGGCGCTTGGCAGGTTGGCAGGTATAGTGGTAGGTCCTTCCCCAACCTCCTTTAGCCAGACTACATCTCCTTTGTAGGTATGGGTCTTCATTGGCACCGGCTTGGCAGCAGTCTGGCAACCATTCAGGGAATCCTATGTAGTAGGCCGGCAGGTTGCAGAGTAATTTAAAAATTCAAGCCTGTGACTTAACGGATTGGCGGGTCCTGGACCATACTGGAGGGTTTGATCCGCCTTCAGGGAACTGGGGTTCAACTCTTGGGTTTTAAATACAAGTATTGAAATTTCATTCATGACAAACTCCTCTGTGCCAATGTAGACTTCTTCTGAGGCCTGGCTTTCAAGACAGCAAGTGCTGCTTTCAAGGGAATACTGACTGCTGAATCTGTACTGGCCTATCCAGACTTTTCCAGACTCTTTCTAGTTCACACTCATGCCAGCTTGGTAGCCATTGATGGTGTGCTTTCCCATTTGGACGCTGATGGATTAGAACATCCAGTGGGTTACTGCTCTTGTACCCTCAAGGTTCATGAGAGGAACTACATGGTCACAGAATGTGAGTGCTTGGCAGTGATTTACTCCTACCAATAATTAAGGGTGTACCTCCATGGAGTACACTTCACAGTTTTCATAGACCATGCTTCCTTGCAATGGCTGAAGACACTGAAGGATCCCAAAAGTTGACTAGCACATTGGGCCATCAAGCTACAGACATATGACTACAAAATCATTCACCAAGCTGGCGTAATCCACCAAAATTCTGACTGCCTCTCCTGTCTGCCTACTGTTGCCTTAGTCTCCCCCATGACTGACATTCTCTATCATAAACTTACATAGGAGCCTTTTTTGTGGGGGGAGGAACTGGCAGAAATACAGAAGGCCCTCAAAAAGCTAGCTGTTGACACCAAGGTCTCTAAGAGACAGCTCCTAAAGTTTTGCGGGGATTCCTGGCTTCTGTATATATTTCCATCTCTGCACATGGACTCAGTGGTAGCTGCACACAAGACTAATGGGAGCAGTGGTATTAAGAAGACACTAGCAATGCTACAACAACATTGCTTCTGGGAAGGAATGCACACAGATGTGGTGGAGACTTTAGCCTCTTACCATGACTGTAACATCAAATGCCCAAAGATAGCCAAGTTCCAGCACAGACTAGTCCAGCCAGGGTTTGCCTTTCATATGGTGGCTATTGACATAGTGGGTCCCTTGCCAGTCACTGACAGCAATAACAAGTTTATTATTATAGCTGTGGATCAACTGACCAAATGTGTAGAGGCTAAGGCTATCCCTAATCAGTCTGCCCTGACCACTGATACGTTCATACTAGAGAACATAATATACAAGCATGGTTGTCCCCAAGTAATATTGACAGACAATGGCACCAACTTTACCAGCTATATGGTTCCCTGCCTAAATAAGCTGATGGGGATACATGATACACTATCTACTCCCTATCACCCACAGACCAATGGTATGGTAGAACACACAAATGGAATCCTGGAACAGATACTGCAGAAGCTTAGTCATCAACAGGAGACAGAATGTGATATCTTTCTACCAGCCACAACCTTTGCATACAATATTGGCTATCATCAGGCCACAGGAAAGCCACTCTTCCAGCTACGCTACTAGTGACAACCAGGACTACCACCTCTGCTATACTTTTTGGTAAAACCTAGCTTGGCAGTATCCCTGGATGCCTATCTCAATAAGCTAGTACATACGTTAATATGGCTACAATCTGAAGCCTACACGGTTAACCTTAATCAAAAACTCTAAGACCTTGACCAAGCCATGGTAAAGCACCCTCCCCTACAGTCCTACATGGTTGGAGATGTAGTCTACTTCTTTAGCAACAGAGGTTATAGTCAAGAGTCTAAACTTGCCTCTCTCTGGCAAGGTCCTGTTTAAGTCATCCAAAAGACTGGCCCCAACTAATACATATTAAAGGAACCAGTTTCTGGGAAATTGATTACTAGAGTGCATGCACAATATATGTGTGCTGCTCCTAGTAGTCAAGAGTAAGCCCCAATGAGGACAAAAACTGGGAAAAAAGAAAGCCTAATAAAAAATCCATGGGTTGTTGTCCAGTTTGCCAAAACCAAAGAATGAATAAGAAAAGGAAATTTTAAGACCTTTATTGTTGAGATACCAGGCCTTGCATATACCAGACCAATTAAACCAAGGCCTGAGCTGTGGCCAAGTAAGAAAGCTGGTTTTCAGAGGACCCACAAAGCCTATGCCCAAGGATGAGACATTGAAGACCCACCAAGCGCCACACATGATTGATTCCCACAGCCTCAGGGAAGGACACACCAAAGAAGAGACAATCTCACAGAAGGAATTCCTGGAGCACATACTTATCTGGAGTCTTCCATGTCAAGACGGTAGTACACCCCAAGAAGCCAGTCAAGGAAGTCAGCCATGTTGTATTCCTTGGTAAGGTCAAACTTGTTGGCGCCACAGTGCACTAAGTTCCCAGTAAGAGCCATGACAACCAGATGGTCTTCACTGACAGAATTCACCCCCTTCAGAGTAGCCTGAAACACATGACAAAGATTTTGCTCAAAGTTGTTGGTAGCTACACAACCTTTCACTTGAGGAACAGTCTGGCCAGGCATGACCCAAGTCCTGATCACTGCCTTGAGAATGGCCAACATAGTACCCTGCTGAGTGGCACCAAGTTGTTGATCACAGAAAGTAAAACTCTGAAGATGGCTCTCTAAGTACTCTTCCACCTGATGCATAGGAAATTGCCACTGAACCAAGTTACCCTACTCCAATTTGAGCTGGGTAAGGACTAGTGGCTGTTGAAGAGCCAAGAACAAGGCTGCCAGCAAAGGATTAGTCCCCTCCAGAGGCACAGCAGGGATTGATTCCCACTGAAACTTGTCTGACAAGTTCAAGTACTGGTCATCCACGTTCACCATGGGAAATAGCTGGACTGGAGTCTGCCCTCTCACAACTGGGGTCCTTTTTGCTTGAGCTGCCTTAGATGGAGCCTGTTTCCTTGTAGGGATAACCACCTGAACAGTCTGCTTTTTGGGCTGAGGAGATCTTAAAGTGTAGGAATGAACCATACTGCTACCTGGGGTCTTTTAGGCGCTTTTTAAACCCTGCCATCTAATCCAGTGGCAGGAAATGTTGAAATGTGCTAAAATAAAATGAATTTGAAAGACATTAAATTTGAAGTCAGATCCAGAATATAATTACACATTAGGTGATTGCTCAAACAATTGATCAAGAACTAGGGGATTCCAGAGCATTCTGGATTCCACTTGAATCCTCTTGGCAATTCAAAAATCATGAGGTTACACAAAGGGACAACAAACTAGGCCTTTGATTCTAGAATTAAGGCTCATACTTGGTGCTTGAGCCTGGAAACCTAAATGGAGATGACATCAATAATCCAATTGCCCAATCAATCTCTACTTCCAGATGAAAAACCACTAGTCATAATGTTGGTATTGATATTTTGATTATGGTATTGATGCCAAACCTGGCCTAATTCCCTGGCCTTCCATCCCACCAATTTCCCCTCTCCCAATTTCCCACCTCACTATATATAATTGGTTTATAAATGAAATAAAGATAAGTTTTTACCCCCACATATTATTCACTCCTACTTTGGTTTTACTACCCTGTATTCAGGCATAGTAATTGAACAATTACCAGAGCTAATTCTTGCTAGCTATATCCAACACTCTACACCTACCACACTCATGAAAAACACCTAAATGGGAAATAAGTAACACAGTGCCTATAACCTTGAGATCTGGGATATTGCTGTACCAAAGACTATCATGTAAATGGCTCCCTAGACAATGAAGATGCTTTGTTAGCCCATTTATTGCTGTGAAATATGTTTTCCCATAGTTATCAGTTGTCAATGCTGATTAGGGGGCATGAGCAAGTATCCCTGAGGATGAAATCCCCAACCCAGATGGTCCCTGGCTTTGAACCAGGACACACCTTGGTGACCTTCTAGGAGAAGGAACACCACAGTCACCTAATTAAGGGGCGTCCTCTTGCTGTTGGGAAGAAATAGCCAAAGGAGATGATTGGTAATCTGCAGTACAGAGATGTTTACTTGGGCGCTGGATAGTGATCATAGTCTGTTCATGGATGGGCATCAAGTAGCATTTGTTGTTCAAACACAGGCATAAATAGGCTAGTATAATCATCATTTGGGGCTAGGCCAACTGGGAGTTGTGCAACATGGAATACCAATTACACAGTAGAAGGCAGATCTGACTAACAGGTACCAATATAA
Organism: Entomophthora muscae; assembly: GCA_014839935.2. Lineage (NCBI taxonomy): Eukaryota > Fungi > Entomophthoromycota > Entomophthoromycetes > Entomophthorales > Entomophthoraceae > Entomophthora > Entomophthora muscae. Next base: position 97,581 of record QTSX02002942.1, read on the forward strand.
CCCAGCAACCACAAGTAGATAACACAGCACCAATTTTGAAGCAGTCCAGCAGCGCTTCCTCCATATAGGAGTAAGACATTGGCAAAGAGACAAAGAGCTGGTAGGCCAAAACACAGTAGTGCTTTAAACAACAACCAGCATAACCAGGCTGTCCATGCAAGCAAATCTTGGGAGGATACCACATAAAGTGGCAGGCAGTTGCAGCTTCAGCCAATAGAAGGTACAAGGAAGATTCACCACTTTTTATGGCTTGGAGAAACACCTTGAAGGTGGAAGAAAAGTGACAGCTGGCATTGGATTGGATTGGCAAGTTCAAGGTCTTGCAAAAGTTGGGGTCTGCAGAAAGCTTAAGAGACCAAACCTGAGTCACTTCCTTGATGTATTCATTTTAAATAGCAACCATATGAGCATGTTGGGAAGATATCTCACTAGCTTTTAAGGCTGATGAGCGCAACCCAATAGTCACCTTAGAAGCCAGTCACACTGGTTCATATTGTCTATGATATAGTTCACCAGTGTAAATTTGATGCCATTGCATCCTCATCAGAATGCACCACCTGTACAAAACTTTACATTGTCTTTTCATGGTGGCAGATCTCAAACTTACTCATAAGATATGTGTAGTCTACTGGAATGTTGTCAGAGTTGCAACAGGTGCAGAAAATTGAAGAAGGAGTTGCAGGTGGGGGCAGTTGAGGGGAGAATATGAGATAAATGGTGCTGTCCTGCTGAAGAGTTGGCTTCTTGGAAATCTGTATTAGAATGTCCCTCTTCAAAAATTGAATCAGAGTCAACCAGGTATCCATGAAGTAGGTGCAATCAAACTCATGTTCAGAGCATGTTATAGTAGTGGCACAATTTTGTTCATGAAGGGACTGTCACCCTCTACGTAGTCAGTTGAGAAAGAAAATCTAAACTGGACACAAAATCTTGCAGAAAGAATTAAACTCAACCTTGCTCAAGGAAGCCATAATCTCCTTGTATTGTTGGCATAAAGTGGGTTAATTGTTATTAGGCTCCATGAAGAGAATAAGTAAAGTAGTCATTATCAAGTGGGAGGATATGTTGGGATTTTTGACCAAGCAATGATGCAAATCATGATGGAGCTCACAGAATAGAATTACAACTAAACATAATGAAATAACATTATAAAAATTATATATATTCAATTGGTGGTAGATTTTGGATCATCACTGCATAACTACCCAATTATAAGCACCATCACACCATCCCAATCATACATTAGACACCACCGCATCACTCAAGAAAAGCTTTAGGCGGCGCCACAGCGCCTAGAAAGTATTTTAAGTGCCAAGGAACTGCCTTAATTTTACATCAGGCGCCGCTGTAGCACCAGGTTCAAATCCCCAAAATGTTCATCTCTTATTAATCATATTTATAAGCACTAGTCTCAAAAGAATAATATAAAATATATATAAGATCAGGAGTAGAAAAATTATTGTTATGACAAAATTTACCCAATGAAAAGCATTGTTGTGAATGCTGCTATTCACACTGTTTTGATTTTGTCTTCAATGAGTTATTTCAAGGACAAATTGCTTGCTTTTGCCCCTTGAAATGAGTCTGTTTCCAAACTGGTAAACTCAATTGTTTGGTTTCCTGATTCTGCGCAACTCACTTGCCCCACTCATGCTTGTGGCAAGTGATTCTACTGTCCTGGTACTGTTTTGTGGTATTGCCAACCACTAGATATTATATTTCATTTTCACCAATAAAAATTAAGTTCTATTCATATTTTTGTCTTTGTGTCTCCAAGTGCTTCATTGCCTCTCTATAGCCATAACTAGTAGAGATTTTCATTCAGGGCCACAAGGTAATTACATAACCTTACCTGCAACTAACTGAGACTTAGTACAAATCCAATCCTAAGGTTAGTGTTGTGAATGCCGCCATTCACCATGTTTCAATTTTGCCTTTGATGGGTTATTTTGAGGAAAAATATCTTTCTTTCACTTTTGCCCCTCAAAAGGAGGTTGTATTCAAACTGGGAAATACAATTGTTTGGTTTCCTGATTCTTTGCAGCTCACTTGCCCCACTAATACTGGTGGTAAGTGATACTATTGTTAATGTACTGTTTTGTGGTAAAGCTACGCAGTATATATTCCATTTCAATTTCACCAATAAAAATTAAGTTATATTCACATTTTTGTCTTTGTGTCTTCAGTACTTCTGCGCCTCTCTCTAGCCACAACTAGTAGAGATTATTTATCCAGGGCCACAAGGTAATTGTATAGCCTTCCCTGACATCTAAACAAGACTTAGTACAAATCTAATCCTAAGGTTAGGATTCCCTGTTGTGTGTATGTGCTACTCCTCATAACATAACAAAAATGGTGCTCACTACAGGGGCTGTAAGCCCCTTGGTTATTCCTTTTGCAACCACGTTTTCAGGTCCTTTGCCTCCTCCTATACAAGAGCTGGCTTCACCTGAAATCACCAGTCCTCTTATTGAGGAAGACATTGCAGACCCACCTATTGTTCATACTGTACTAAACCTTGGGAATGATCCCCATCTAGTGGCCTACCTCTTGGGTACCCTGACTTAGAACAAGTCATGGCAGTAGCCCTTGGTTTAGCCTGAAATGAAGCCATTCCCAGCCTTCAACTACAGTTTAATTGAGCAGAATATTATGATTTAATTGTTATAACGCAATTCCCACAACACCTCCCCTCATTGACTGGCTCTTATGAGCATCTACTGTCATCTTTTGTGCAGCCTGCCTTAGCCCATCACCAAATGGTGTTGGTGCTTCACGTCCAAGAGATTTTGTCTCTCCAAGATGCCATAACTAACCATTGGGATCAGTTTGCTGCCTACCAGAAGTGGATTCACTACCTGTTATCTCTTTGGTATCTGATAATCAACACAAATTTATTACCTCTAAGGCTTGCTTGATTGTCTCTATAGAGCAAATGCACTTATCTATCCCTGAATACGTGAGAGAGCGTCTACACAAGTTTCACCAGTTGGAACAGCCCTGGAGAACCCAAGTGAATTCCAACCTGAACACTTATCTTACCAATTTTGAACAACTGGTGCAACAGCTCAATGAGTTAAGTGCTTAATAATTTGATTAACTACAACAAGTAGAAGACCTTGCTGCTAAAGGCCTTTGCAAGCTTGGTGAAGAATCTGGTCAATAACAGGTTGCTACTGCTGCTGCCATTACTGAGCTCCAGACTCAAGTGAACAAATTGTCTACACCCAAGCCAGATGTTCTGCCTTCCCCCATATGGCAATTTGGTGGATAGAGAACAGAGGCTATGGGATGCCATTTGAGAGCTGCAAGCGTTCACCCACAGTCAAAGTTGCCCTACCAAAGCACCTCAGCCAGATACCCAGGTACTTGCTTTGACAGCTCAAGTTGCTGAGTTACAACAAGAGGTTACTACCTTACACAAAATGATGGCAACTGCTGCTAGTTTATCTGGGGTTGTTGATAAAGATGGCTGTTGCCCTGACTTGTCAGGAGCCCCCTGTATTCACTGTACTGGAGAGTTGATAGCTCTAGATAAAGAGGTGGACCACTTAAAACGGGACCACTCTGAACTTGATAAAGACATGCAAGAAATGAGTGAGTTAATTGATTCAGTGAATAATAGGGTTGCCCAATGCCTCTCTGTGGGTCCTTCTCTTACCTCCCAACTGGCTGAGATTTCCACAGTAGTAACAGCTCAGGGCCAACACCTAGACATCACTGAGCAACAGACCACCTTAGCTAATAATATGGGTGCCTGCACTTATGAGACCTTGACTACTCTTGAAAAGAGTGTTTGTCAGCTGTGGGCCAGGCAGCCCCCTTCTGAATCTGAAGCAGAATTCTCCCCACACATAAATGTACTCAATAGCAAAAATGGTTGTCCAACTCCCAAAACACACTTCAAACCTACCTTTAAGCAAGTCTTTGATCCCAAAACATCTACCATTGCAGCTTTTTTAACTATCTACAAAACTTTCATGAGGAGAGCCTCTGATGAGGTTAAGAAGGAACACATTCTAACCTGCCTGCACCCAACCTGTCAGGAGGTAGTAGTGCCCAAGTTGCCCACCATCAAGACTTGGGAAGATATAAGCAGCTTCTGATCAACAAATTTGGTGGCAATCTTAGTTTGTAAGTGAAAAAGGATGCTTTTATGCACATTGCCTTCAAGCCCAAAGAGATGCTGGCTGGATTTACAGAAAGATTCTACATGGAAGGACAGCAGCTAATAACTAGTAGATAGTTAACATCCCATGAAGCATACATGGCCTGTGCTCAAGCTCTTAAAGTTAATCAGCTTCTGTGCCTCCATTTCAAATCTCACAAGGCCATACTCTCCTCAATGAAGAGCATAAAGACTTTGCTCCAGAATATGTACTTGAATCACTCTGGAGCTGTTGTATGTGAGAATCAAGCTGCATCTAACTCTGGCTCTTCTTCCTGTGGCCCACACATCCTCACTATGAACTCTCAGACCCCTCCTAGACCTCAAGGTTGCCAAAACTCTGGCCAGATAGGTCACCACTCTTGAGTCTGCACCAATTCTTGGGTTGAAGGAGCTGATCCCAAGGAACAGGCGGGGAAAAACAGTCAACCTAGAGGCAGAGACACTCTTGGTTGACAATTCTTCCAAGTCTTCTTCAATTCCCCCTCCATAGCTGACTCTGAGCCTGCTGACACTGAGGCTCCTCCCATTCTGCTACTGTTCTATGACATCTCTGACAGCTCTGACATGGACAATTCAGATGTTTACAGCCCTGATACCTATGTGTATTCAGTTTTTGCTGTCCCCAAAACCATTTTGGTCACTTATAAGCTACTCTCTGGGAAAACTACAACAACTGCTAAGCCTCTTCCAGGAGCCAAAGAGATTTTCTCTTGTCCATACCTCACTCAAGCTTAGAGTTCTACTGTGCTTGTGGAGTTGTCCAAAGAAGCTGCTGAGGTTGCTGACGCTGTATTCAAGAATTTTCAGTTTTGCTTCCTCTCCAGACTGTCTATAAGAAATTTCCAGGCTTGAGGTGCATAATTGAGAAATGAGACAAAGAGCTAGAAGATGCCCAGGACATCCTAGCCGTCCTCCCACCCTTTGGTTGTACTACCACTCATGTGGAGATATCCATACAAAAGGTGAAAATCAAGGCTGTCTTGGACACTGGATCCCCTGTTAATATTGTCTCCTTGAAGCTTGTCAAGAAGCTCAAACTTGCCCCCAACTTTAACTACCACCAGTTGTATGGTACAGCTTGGCTATCTATGACTTGAACTATAGGGGCTTATTCTGCTTTTACCATGCGGTTTGACAAGCTACTCTTAGCCACGCCTGCTGTTGTCTTGGAGAATGAGAGTTACAATTTCCTAGTTGGTACTCAGTTCCTTAGAGAATACAATGATATAATCAACTTAAAGTATGGATACCTCTCTATATTAGGGTAAAAAGTCCTTCTGATCTTTTGAAGAACCTGTTAAAGTCCCTGGGAAACACCTCAAGATGTGTGCCTTAGAATATCCCACCGGTGTTTTAACCCTAAAGTACTGTACCCATTTATCTAACATGAAATGTCCTCCAATGGCCTGTCCTGCTTCCAAAAGAATCACACTTATAGCCACCTCTGCTGTAACCATTCCCCCTGGATCTCAAGCTATTCTAGACTCCCAAATATCATATGAGTTACCTGAGTGCACGTTCTTAGAGTTATACTCTCCTCCCTCACTAGGACACAACAAACCCTACCTCTGACTGGGAATCTTGGATGTCTCTCATAAAAACCCTGTTCAATTTCTGGTTGCTAACTTAATTGCTTTCCCCATAAATGTGTCTAGAGGGCAGGTTGTTGGCTATGGCAAGTTGCTGAATGCTCCCAATTTCCTATTGCTACATTACTTTGGTACGTTTCAAGATTTCAATTAAACCAAAGACAAGCCCCAAGTACTATCCTTGTTCACTGTACAAGATTTCCTGCAGATATCCCAGTACAACAGAAGGAGGTGCTTGATTTTATAGATCAATTTTCAGATATCTTTGCTAAGGACAGCACAGATTATGGGTTAGCCAAAGGCGTCATTCACCAGATTGATACTGGTGATGCTCCCCCCTTTTGTGCTAAACCCTACTGCTGCAGTTGTGTAGAGGACTGTTGTGTTCTGAGGCGCGGCACAGACACACAACAGGAAATCCTAACCTTAGGATTGGATTCATACTAAGTCTTGGTTAGATGAAGGCAAGGCTATACAATTACCTTGTGGCCCTGGAAGAATAATCTCTACTAGTTGTGGCTAGAGAGAGGCGCAGAAGTACTGAAGACACAAAGACAAAAATTTGAATAGAACTTAATTTTTATTGGTGAATATGAAAGGGAATATATAGTGGCTAGGAATATCACAAAACACTACCAGGACAGTAGGATCACTTGCCACCAGCATGAGTGGGGCAAGTGAGTTGTGCAGGATCAAGAAACCAAACAATTGTATTTCCTGATTTAGTCATCAACTCATTTTGAGAGGCAAAGGCAAATGCAAGAGATTTGTCTTCAAAATTCCCCATCAAAGGCAAAATTGATACATGGTGAATAGTGATATTCACAACATTGCCCTCCCCTAGATTAGCCTTAGGGGGGTGGTATTTGCAGAGGAACTTGGCATGTACTCAAGCAAAAGGACAACCACTGGAGAGGAGCTTCACAGTGTATTCAGACCCTTGTTTGAAGGTCACTTCCAAAGGGCCAATCCACAGAGAGTTCAGCTTATGTATGCGCTCACCTACTCTATGTTGGTAGTAAAGAACATGGTTGCCAACATCAAACTCAGGCAAGGGAGAGCGTCAAGCATTACTGGGAGAAAGTTCAAGCATCTTGGTCTTGTATGCAGAAGTGTAGGCAGTGGCCTGAATATTGATTATGCAGTTGACTAGATGCTTGATGTGGTTGTCAGGATTCATGGCCTTATCAGAGGAAAGCAGGGGGCCCCCAAGAGCAATGGGGTAGTAGCCTCTTGCCCATACAGCATAGCAAAGGGGGAGTACCCAGTGACACAATGTTTGCTAAGACAATACACAAAGAGAGCAACAGGTAAGTATAGGTCCCAATTTGAGGCGTCAGAGTAGGTGAGCTTTCTCATGATGGAGACCAGTGTTGAATTTGCACGCTTGAAGGCCCCATTGGTAGAAGGGTTGTAGGGGGCAGAGAAAGACTGGTGAGACCCCAAAGCTTCAACAACAGAGGTTACCAGCTTGGAATTGAAGTTAGTACTATTATCTGAGAGCAACACTTGAGGACAGCCATGGCGGTAGAAAACATCTTGTAACAGGAAGGCAGCAGTTGTCTTAGCCTTGATGTCCTTTGTAGGGAAAGCCTCTACCCACTTGCTGAAGTATCAACAGCAATCAGGATAAAGCAATACCCAGAACATGAGTGGGGGAGAGGACCTACTGCGTCAATGCTGACAGTATGAAAAGCATGTTTAGGGGGAACTAATTTGAATTTGTGGGCAGCAGCTCAAGGTCTCTGCAGCTGGCAGTTGTAGCAACTAGCTATGACATCTGGGATTATCAGGCAAAGGTTTTCCCAGAAATAATTCTTCTGAAGACAGTCAAAAGTCTTAGCAATACCTCCATGCCCAGTCTCTTTATGAGCTTGCAACACCAACAAGAGGCTAGACTGGGTTGTACATAGGGCAGATACCAATCTTGTACCTTTTTGAAGAGCTGATTGTTGTGTAGAGGGTATCTTTGGATAGCTTGGACAAAGCCAGTTGGACCTCTTATGTTTCACTTTCCCAAGAAGAAGGGTATCTAATAAGTTTGTACAACTGGTCAGCCTCTTCAGGATGTAAAGCAAGAATGGGCATTCTGGATAGCCCATCAGCGTTCTGATGTTGAATCCCAGGGCAATGGAGCACAGTGGAGTTGTAACCTTGCAGACGTAGGGCCCATCTAGCTAGGCGCCCTTCTGGCTCCTTAAGTTGTAACCATTTAAGCAAAGCATGGTCAGTGAAAACTGTGATATGGGTATCATACACGTAGTGGCAGAACTTTTTAACTGCATGCAACACAGAAAGACACTCCTTCTCTGTGACACTATAATTCTTCTCATGCTTGTTTAGCACGTGGGAAGTGTAAGCCACAGGATGGTCTACACCCTTGTTGTCTAGTTGGTCCAGAATAGCTTCAATAGCAAGATTGCTAGCGTCAGTGTATAGGATGAACTCCTTATCATAGTCAGGATACACTAGGATTGGCGCCTCTTTGAGTTTTTGCTTAAGGGTTTCAAAGGCTTTTTGTTGACTGACAATCCATTCAAAAGGAACATTACGTAACAGCTGGACTAGAGGTTCACTAGTATTAGAAAAGTCAGGGATAAACTGTCTGTAGTAGCCCATCATCCCTAGAAAGACTTGTACTTATTGCAGGTTGGTGGGCGGAAGCATTTTGCTAATGGCCTCAACCTTTTTAGTCATTGGGTGAATCCCTGTCTGGGTTAATTCATGGCCCAAGAATTCAAGACGCTCTTTGAAGAAGGAACATTTGGAAGGTTTTAGTTTGAGGCCAGCTTCCCAAATCTTTAGGAACACCTCTTTGAGATGAGCCAGGTGGTTGGTGAAGGTAGCGCTGAAAACTGTTATATCATCCAAGTATACTAGGACGCACAACAACTTCAAGTTGAGGAGGATGGAGTCCATGGCCCTTTGAAAGGTGGCTGGGGCGTTGCAGAGTCCCTGCAGCATGCAAGTAGGCTCAAAAAGTCCTTCAGATGTAATGAGCACAGCTTTTTGGCAATCCCTGGGCAACAGATCAACTTGCCAGTGTCCAGATGCCAGATACATTGCAGAGAAAAACTTAGAGTCTCCAAGACGTCAGAGAGCATCATTGATAAATGGCAAGGGGTACAAGTCCTTCTTGGTCAAAGAGTTCAATCATTGATAGTCAATCACAATTTTATGACCTCCATTCTTATTTTTAGTATGAGCAAGGGGAAAGCCCATGGGCTTTGGAAAGGAGTAAGTATCCCAGTGTTTAAAAGTTGTTTGAGATCTTTATACACCTGGGCGTCCTCTACACAGCTGCAGCAATATAGTTTAGCACAGAAGGGAGGAGCGTTGCCAGTGTCAATCTGATGGATAACGCCTTTGGCTAACCCATAGTTGTTACTGTCCTTAGAAAAGATGTTGGAAAATTGGTCAAGCAAGTCTAGCACCTCTTTCTGTTGAACCAGGAACAGCTGTGGAAAGTCTTGCGCAGTGAACAAGGATAGGACTTGGGGTTCATCAACAGGTAGGTTAAAATCTTGGAATGTGCCAAAGGGATGAAGAGACAGGACATCAGGAGCGCTCAACAACTTGCCATATCCAACAACCTGCCCCCTAGACACGGTCATGGGGAGTGCAGTCAGGTTGGCTACCAACAATTGAACAGGGTCCTTATGGGAGACATCTAGGATTCCAGGACAGAGATAAGGTTTGTTGCGCCCTAAAGAGGGGGGAGAGTACAACTACAAGAAGGTTTTCCCAGGTAGTTCATAGGATATCTGGGAGTCTAGGATGGCCTGAGAGCCAGAGGGGATGGTGACAGCGGACATGGCTAGGAGAGGGATCCCTTCAGACGCAGGACAAGCCATGGGTGGACATTTAATGTTTGAGGAGTGGGTGCAATATTCGAGGTTGAAAACCCCAATGGGATATTCCAAGGCACATGTCTTGAGACATTTCCTGGGAACTTTAACCAGCTCTTCAAAGATCATAGGGACTTCATATCCAAGAATAGAGAGGTAACCATCTTTTAAGTTGATTATCCCGTTATATTCCCTAAGGAACTGAGTGCCAAATAAGAGATCATAACTCTTGTTTTCCAAGACAACTGCTGGCGCAGCTAGGAGAAGCTTGCCAAACTGCATGGGTAGAGCAGAGTACACCCCTATGGCGTGGGTCATAGACAGTCCAGCCGTACCATACAACTGGTGATAATTAAGGTCAGGGGCAAGTTTGAGTTTCTTCACAAGCTTGGAGAAGACAACTTTGACTGGCAAGCTAGTGTCTAAAACGGTCTTGATCTTCACTTTTTGAATGGATATCTCTACTTGAGTGGTAGTGCAACCAAAGGGTGGATGGACAGCCAAGATATCTTGAGCCTCTGATAGTTCCTTATCCCACTTCTCAATCATGCATCTTAATCCTGGGAACTCCTTATAAACAGTTTGGAGAGGGAGATAAACAGAACTATTCTTGAAGATAGCATCAGCAACCTCAGAAGCTTCTTCTGACGACTCCACTAGCACAGGGGCCTCTTAGCCTGAGTGAGGTAAGGGCAAGAGACAACTTCTTTGGCTTCAGGCAAAGGCTTAGCAGTAGTTGTAGTCTTTCCTGATCACAATTTATAGGGGACTGTAATGGTTTCAGGAACAGTCAGGACAGAGTACCCATATGTATCAGTGTTGTCAGTGTCAGAGTCATCCAGGTCAGAGTTGTCAGAGATATGGTGGAACAAGAGGAGGATAGAAGAAGCCTCATTATCAGCAGGCTTGGAGTCAGATATAGAGGGAGGGATTGAAAGAGACTGGGAAGAATTGTCAACCAAGAGTGTCTCTGCCTCTAGGTTGACTGTTCTTTTCCTGTCTGCTCTTTTGGATCAGCTCCTTTAACCCGTGTATTAGTGCAGACTCAAGAATGGTGACCTATCTGACCACAGTTGTGGCAACCTTGGCGTCAAGGAGGATTTTGAAAGTTTATGGTAAGAATGCAAGGACAACAGGAAGACAAACCAGAGTTAGAAGTAACTTGGCCTTCCCTAACAAATGCTCCAGAATGGGTAAAATGCATGTCCTGCAACAGCGTCTTTATGCTCTTCATAGAGGAAAGCATAGCCTTATGGGCTTTGAAGTGAAGGCACAGAAGCTAGTTTACTTTGAGAGCTTGAGCACAAGCCATATAAGCTTCATGGGCTGTCAATTGTCTGCTTGTTATCAGTTGCTGTCCTTTCTTGAAGAATCTGTCTGGAAACTTATCTAGCGTCTCTTTAGGCTTGAAAGCAATATGCATAAAAGCGTCCTTTTTTACTTCCAGGCTAAGGTCACCACCAAACTTGTCAATCAAAAGCTGCTTCATATCTTCACGTCTCAATGATGGGTAGTTCAGGTATCACCACCTCCTGGCAAGTTGGTTGTAGACAGGTCAGAACATGTTCTTTCTTAACTTTGTCTGATGCTTGTCTCATGGCAGTTTTGTAGATAGTTAGGAAAGGTGTAATGGTCGAGGTTCTGGGGTCAAAGAATTGCTTAAAGGTAGGCTTGAAGTGTGCTTTGAGAGTTGGACAACCATTGTTGCTATCAAGTACGTTTATACACTGGGAAAACTCTGCTTTGGATTCAGAGGGGGCTGTCTAGCCCATAGCTGACAAACACTCTCTTCAAGGGTAGTCAGGGTCTCTCAGCGTGGGCACCTGTATTGACAGCTTGAGTGGTCTGTTGTGCAGTATTATCTAAGTGTTGACCTTGGGTGGTCAATATTGTGGAGAGCTCAGACAGTCAAGAAGTAAGGGATGGCCCCGCTGAGAGGCAAGGGGCAAACCTGTTGTTCACAGAGTCAATGAAGTCATTCATCTCTTGTATGTCTCTATCCAGTTTAGTATGGTCCCACTTCAATTGATCCACCTTGTTAGCTAGGGCAATTAGTTCACTAGCACATTGGATTCAAGGGGCTCCTGGTAAGCCAAGGCAGCAATCATATTTTTCAACAACCCCAACTGGACTAGCAGCAGTTGCCATCATCTCACATAGGATGGCAAGTTCCCGCTGTAACTCCACAACTTGAGCAGTAAACTCAAGTACCTGGGGGTCAGGTTGAGGTGCCTTAGCAGGACGTCCTTGACTGCAAGTAGTTATATGCAGCTCTCAAATAGCGTCTCATATTCTCTGCTCTCATTTTGCCAAATCATCAGAAGGGGGATAGGGCAGAACATCTGGCTTGGGCATAGACAATTCATTCACTTGACTCTGGAGTTTGGCTATAGCAGCAGCGGTGGCAGCTTTCTCTTGATCAAACACTGCACTGAGTTCATTAAGGCTGTTAGCAGCAAAGTCTGCTACCTGCTGTAGTTGCTCAAATGAATACATGCTGAATGCATTGAGCTGCTGCACAAGTTGTTTGAAGTTGGTGAGATAAGCGTTTAAGATGGAATCTACTTGAGTTTGCCAGGGTTGTTCTAGCTGGTGAAACTCATGTAGACGCTCTCTCACGTATTTGGGAATGGACTGGCGCATTTTTTTGATAGAATTAACCAAATGGGTCTGGGAGGTAACAGAGTTGCGCTGATTGTCAGATACCAAGGAAAATAGGGAATGTATCCACTGTTGGTAGGCAGCAAACTGGTCCCAGTGATGAGTAACTGCTGCTTGTAGAGACAAGATTTCTTGGACTTGGAGCCCCAACACCATCTGATGGTGGGCCAAGGCAGGCTGCACAAAGGACAATAGTAAATGCTCAGTGGAGCCAGCTGCTGAGAGGAGATGGTGTGGAATTTGAGGAGCCACAATCAGTTCATAGTATTCCACTTGACTGAACTGCAGCTGAAGGCAAGAGATGGCTCCTTCATGGGCTATCCCAAGGGCTACCATCATGACTTGTTCTAAGTCAGGGGTACACATGGGGTAAGCAACTAGGCAGGGACCATTCCCAAGGTTCAGTATAGTGGGGGTAATAGGTGGGTTGGCAATATATTCCTCAATAAGAGGGCTAATAATTTCAGGTGAAGTTGGCTCTTGTATAGGTGGAGGCAAAAAACCTGAAAACGTGGATGCAAAAGGGATAACCAAGGGGCTTACAGATCCTGTAGTGAGCACCATTTTTGTTGCGTTCTGAGGCGCAGCACAGACATACAACGGGAAATCCTAACCTTAGGATTGGATTTGTACTAAGTCTTGGTTATATGACAGGGAAGGCTATGCGTTTACCTTGCGGCCCTGGAAGAATAATCTCTACTAGTTGTGGATAGAGAGAGGCGCAGAAGTACTGAAGACACAAAGACAAAAATGTGAATAGAACTTAATTTGTTTTGGTGAATATGAAAGGGAATATATAGTGGCTAGGAATACCACAAAACACTACCAGGACAAAAGGATCACTTGCCACCAGCATGAGTGGGGCAAGTGAGTTGCGCAGGATCAAGAAACCAAACAATTATATTTCCTGATTCAGTCATCAACTCATTTCAAGAGGCAAAGGCAAAAGCAAGAGATTCATCTTCAAAACGGCCCACCAAAGGCAAAATCAATACATGGTGAATAGTGGTATTCACAACAAGGACACTCAGGTGTATAAAGAGCTCAAACAACTTCTAGACGCTGGGATACTTGCTCCTTTCCAAAGCCATGTGGGCTTCCCCCTTGCTTGTACTAAAAAGAAGAATGGAGGTCATAAAATTGTGTTAGACTACCAATGATTGAAATCTTTGACCAAAAAGGATTACTACCCCTTACCACGCATTGATGATGCTCTCTGCCGCTTTGGGGGCTCCAAGTTCTTCTCTGCTATGGACCTAGCCTCTTGGTACTGGCAAGTTGATCTGTTGCCCAAGGATTGCCAAAAATCTGTGCTCATTACATCTGAAGGTATTGTTTGAGCCTACACAAATGCTGCAAGGGCTCTGCAATTCTCCAGCTACTTTTCAACAAGCCATGGACTCCATCCTCCGTGATTTCAAGCTTTCTTATGGCCTAGTGTACTTAGATGATATAACAGTCTTTAGTGCTACCTTTACCAACCACCTGGCTTATCTCAAGAAGTATTCATAGAGATTTAAGAAGCTGGCCTTAAGTTAAAACCATCTAAGTGTGCCTTCTTCAAGGAACGCCTTGAATTCTTAGGTCATGAGGTGACCTAGACAGGAATTTGCCCCATGACCAAGAAAGTTGAGGCCATTGACAAAATGCTTCTGTCCACCAACCTGCAAGAGGATCAAGTCTTTCTGGATATGATGGGATACTATAGACAGTTCATCCCCAATTTTGCTGACACTAGCAAACCCTTGGTCCAGCTGCTGCGTAACATCCCCTTTGAATGGACTGCAAGCCAACAACAAGCCTTTGAGACCCTCAAACAAAAACTCAAAGAGGCTTTCATCCTAGTATATCATGACTATGATAAGGAATTCATCTTATATACTGATGCTGGCAACCTGACCATTGGAACTATCTTGGCTCAACAAGATGATGGAGGTGTGAATCACCCTGTAGCTTATACTTATTGTGTCCTGAACAAGCATGAGAAGAATTACAGTGTCACAGAGAAAGAGTTCCTTGCTGTGTTGCATGCTGTCAAGCAGTTCTGCCATTATGTTTACGGCACCCATTTCACTGTGGTCACTTACCACGCTTTGTTTAAGTGGTTACAACAGCTTAAGGAACCAGAAGAACAACTAGCTAGATGGACTCTCTTCCTGCAAGGTTACAACTTCACAGTACTACACTGTCACAGGATTCAACATCAGAATAATGATGGATTATCCAGAATTCCCATCCTTGCTCTCCACCCTGCTGAGGCTGATTGACTGTATGAAATAATTGGATATCTTTCCTCTTGGGAGAGCAAGACAGACAAAGTTTGAATTGCCCTAGCCAAACTATATGAGGAATATTTGTTTGCAACAATCAGCTCTTCAAAAAAGTACAAGATCAATACATACCTTATATGTGGCCTAGTCTTTGCCTTTTGTTGGTGCTTCAAGCTCATAAGAAGACAGGACATGAAGGCATTGCCAAGACCTATGACTGGCTTCAGAAAAACTATTTCTGGGAAAAATTTGCCTTCTGATTCCAGATGTCATTGCTAGCTGCCACAAATTTCAGCTCCAGCAACCTCAAGCTGCCTCTCACAATTTCAAGCTAGTACCCCCTCATCACGCCTTTCATACTGTCAGCATTGACGCTGTAGGGCCTCTCTCTTGCACCTTCTCTGGCTGCCAATTTATTCTAATTGCGGTTGATCATTTTGGCAAGTGGGTGGAATCTTGCCCTACTAAGGACATCATTACCAAGATGACTGCTGTCTTTCTGTTACAAAATGTATTTTTCTGCCATGGCTGCCCCAAGTGTTGTTATCTGACAATGGGACTGACTTCAATGCCAAGTTAGTAATCTCTGTTGTTGAAGCTTTGGGGTCTCACCAGTCCTTCTCTGCTCCCTATAATCCTTCTATCAATGGGGTAGTTGAGCATGCAAATTCAACTCTGTTTTCTATCATGAGGAAGCTCACTTACTCTGAAACATCAAACTGGGATCTATACTTACCCGCTGCTCTCTTTGCTTATTGCCTTAGCAAACATTGTGTCACAGGGTATTCCCCCTTTGCTATGCTGTACAGGCAAGAGGCCACCACTAAGTTGCTCCTGGGGGCCCCTCTACTCTCCTCTGATAAGGTCATGAATCCTGAGGACCATATCAAAGATCTAGTCAACTGCATCATTGATATATAGGCTACTGCGTACACTTCTGCGTATAAGACCAAGGTGCTGGAGCTCTCTCCTGACAATGCTAGACAATCTCTTTTGCCTGAGTTCAATATTGGGGACCATGTTATCTACTATCAGAATAGAGTAGGAGGACGCGCTCACAAGCTAGATACATTATGGGTTGGAACTTTAGAAGTGACCTTCAAGCAAGGGTCAGAGTACACTGTGAAACTCCTCTCCAGTGGTTGTCCTTTTGCTTGAGTACATGCCAAGTTCCTCTGAAAATACCACCCTCCTAAGGCCAATCTAGAGGGGGGCAATGTTGTGAATGCTGCCATTCACTACGTTTCAATTTTGCCTTTGATGGGTTATTTTGAGGAAAAATCTATCTCTTTTGCTTTTGCCTCTCAAAATGAGTCTGACTCTAAATTAGAAATTCAATTGTTCAGTTTCCTGATTCTGCGCAACTCACTTGCCCCACTCATGCTTGCTGCAAGTGATCCTACCATCCTGGTAGTGTTTTGTGGTATTGTCAACCACTATATATTCTATTTTCTATTCACTAATAAAAATATGTTCTATTCACATTTTTGTCTTTGTCTTCAAGTACTTCAGCGCCTCTCTAGCCACGTCTAGTAGAGATTTTTCAATCAGGGCCACAAGGTAATTGCATAGCCTTTCCTGCCATTCTAACCAAGACTTAGCACAAATCCAATCCTAAGGTTAAGATTCCCTGTTGTGTATCTGTGCCACGCCTCAGAACACAACAAAAAAATGCAGGCTGAAGGTTTGTGGAATCAATGATCAAATAATATCCATGCATCAACAATTTCATGCATTGCAATTAATGATTGTAACATGCAATTACTGCTCATTAATTAGTTCCCTTCATCAAGCACCTTGATATGCACTTAATAATAATTACTATTCTAAACTTAAATTGTATCCTAGAATAAGAGGGCTGTCATAAGAACCATCTTCTGCATTATGTCTAGCAGAGTCCAACATGGACTGGGTCACTGGGCCAAACACTCTAAGATAAAAGGCCCTGAGCCTATTGTATTAGAGTTGCTCTGATTAGTGTAACAATCATCTTGTGAACTAGTAGCCAACTGCTGGCTAGCTAGCCCTGGATAGTGGCCCAGGCAGGCAGCTGAAAAGAGATTCAGCTGTGCATAGGGCTGTGTTAGCCACAAAAAGGGACAATTAAGGCAAATGCCTTAATTGTCCTGTCTTCCCTTCCCTGGACCCGTCTTTTGAATTCCCCTACATTGGGGGAATCCAAATCTTAAAAAAGAAGGTCTCAGAAGGCTTTCTGCGTTCTGGATTTTTGAGTTATATAATAAGTGTACTTATAATAAAAAAATTTTGACCAAAATTTTTAATTTCAAATTTATTATTTTTAATTTTTAAAAAATAGAGAGAGAAAAATAAAAATTTATTTTAAAAAAAATCTGAATCAACCACACTCTTCTGTGGGTGTGGCAAAAAACAATTCTGAGGGAATCTTCTTTAAGAAGATTCCCTCAAAATTGTTTCTGGATTTTGGACGGGTGCTCCTTTTAAGAAAAGAAGCCACCTGTCCAAAATCTGACACAGCCCTAGCTGTGCAGTGTGTCTAGAACAAGCATAGTAAGCTGAGAAAGTTGTCAAGCAAGCTTCCAGAAAATCCACCCAGAAAAGGCTGGGCCTCCTGCCATGCTGAACTAATGCTACTTCAGTCTCTTCCTAGTGTTGTGAGCTAGCCCAGATAAAATGCAGGCAGGCGGGCTGCCTTAAAGCCAGTCCACTAGAATAAAAGACTGATGACTCTGTATTGAATTGATGATTAATGAAAGTCCTGTTTCCTTAATACAATCCTCTCTTAGGATTTATTAGTAGAGCAAAAGATGATACTGTCATCATACAGTATTAAATCCTATAGTAAAATATAGAGATGACACATAAGAACTGTATCAAGAAGTAGGAAGAACCGTCCCAAATCCTTTGGGCCCAGTCAGACTTGCTGCTTCTGAAGACAACAAAGTATTCCAGACCACAGTTTATGCCAAAGTCACAGGTTCTTTGTACTTTCCTAATGTCAGAAGACTTAGAATATCATCTGGCAGATAATAAAAGACCACAATCTGCAGATTTTCTGAAACCTGGTTTTACTTAATGCAGTTTCTTGGATGTTGACACTTTTTTAATTAACAAAACACTTTACCCTGAAAATTTTTAATATAAAAAATATTTAAAATACATTATTATACTAAAATGACCCCAGAAAGTTCAAAAATGCAATAAAAAATACCATAAGTAATACAGCAGTTTTAAAAGCTATGGCAACAAACAAAAATACCTCAGATTTAAACAAAATGATTTCAGATTTGAACAAAATCCAACTATCAGGTTAAAATAAACACTCTGTTAACAGGGTTTATTGGCATTAATGGGCAAAATGAGTCAACACAGCATAGAAGTGCTCACGCGCAGAGTGAAACTATATAAAATACAATCCAAAATACATTGATTCACAAACAAAATGGTGTGATTTGACTTTCAGTGTACATATGTTTACTATGTGAATCAGTGACAAAATACACCCAAGCAAGGTGAGTCAAAACTCAAACCAAAAACAAAACACAATAGCAACTCACTATGTAAACAAAATCACTCACGCAATGTGTGCAATGGATTGTAATCATGAATGATACCAAGGTATCTAAAATAAGACACAAGATCTGAAACATAAATTTTAAAATATTGTGTTGGGTGTTTGAATTTGGCAGTAAAATCTAGGAAAATGGGTGGATTTTTTTGAGTATTCTAAAATGGGTGTTGTAAAACCAAAAACAACTAATTAAGAAATAAAAAATCTATAATTGGGATATTGGGTGGGAAAAACTTTAATTAAATATCCATATTCAGATAAAAGCAAAAATTAAAATTATGGAGTAGCTTAATTGAGTTTTATTTAATATTTTATTGAATTGTAAAATGGAAGGAACACAACAACAGAGTACCAATACACCTGTTGTGCGCCGCGGTTGCGGTTGCCCCCACGGGTCAAAGAATAGAGTTAGTGCAACCCAAGTGCCTACTCAAGGAGGAGACAGGAGAGGAGAGTTCCATAGTGACACTGCACTGACACAGCTGGTTCAAGGAGCACAGCTACTAGGGTGCAGAGCGTAAACCCTTTGGTCCCAAAGCTGACACAGAAGCCAACCAAGGTCACCACTACAAAGAAAGTTAGAAACAAGGAGGTATAACTTACTTTGTATGTGTTTGACGTTGTGTACCAGCAAGAGTTGGTCCCATCAGCCATGCTGGAGAAGGTGAAGCCTGTACTTGATACTAGCTACAAGCCCTACGTCAGTGATGGCAATCAGGAGGATCACAAGGAGCCCAAGTTCTATCAAACCAATGAGGGGCAGCTGGTGTTAAAAAAGGTTGCAGCTTCTATACCAAGGTACCTATGCTCTGTGTTGTGCCCAATGCCAACAAGTTAATCCCCACTGCTAAAAAGCCCGCTCAGAAGCGCATCCCTGACATCAAACACATCATCCTGCTTAAGCTAATGTGGGAATTGGGTGATTACAAGGCAGCTGCAGCCCTTGTTGGAGTGGATCCCAAGTACGTCAGCAATACTTTCCAAAAATTCATCAATACTGGTTGTGTCCTTGCCGCAGAAAAATCCTTGCATGTTTCTACCATGCTCACCAAGGAGCATAAATGGGCAATCCGCCAGTGGATCACCTGAGACTACCATCTTGAACTGGCAAATATACAGGCCATGGTTAAAACTACTTTTGAGATTGTGGCCTCAATTTCCTTTTATAACCATCTGGTGAAGGGAATGCACTTTTCCTGGAAAAAGCTTGGGGTATCCCCCTACAACAGAAATAGCCCAGCCAACATTGACATCCGGAAAAACTACACAGAGGCGTACACTGCCCTCAAAGCCAAGGGGACGGTCAAATTTTATTATATTGATAAATTGCATTTGCCTTGTCAATGCGCAATGGTTACGGCTATGTCCCCAAAGGCTCCAATGACAGGATGGCTTGGCGTGCTGCAGTCTGTGCCGCAGCCTACTTGATGGTGGCTCTCCTTGGTCCAAAGGGGGTCAAGCTCTACCAAATGATATTGGGTTTGCATAACAGCAGGACCTTTCTATAATTTCTCTAATTGGTCCAGGAGCACCTGAGGCGCACAAGCCCTGGCTTCACCAATGTCATTATGTTGGACAACGTTGGTCTCCACAAAGTGGCTGATATTCTCAAGGAATTCCCAATGATTGACACCAGCATTGCAGTGGGCCCCCAGCAATTGGCCACGGCAAATTTACGCCTTCTCTTCCTCCCAGCTTATTTGCCCTTCCTAAATCCTATCAAGGAAGTCTTTGGGTAGCTCAAGCAAGTCGTCAAGCAAGAAACCCCAACTGGGACTGAGGACCTCTTTAATTTGCTGCAGGCTGGGATCCACACCCTCCTAGCTGAGATGTGGCCAAATTCTATGGCCACGCTGATTTTTTTATCCCTGCGTGCCTAGCCAAATAGCCAATCAATTAAAGGCTTAGCATGTCCAATTTTTTTATATTCTCTTATTTAGTATTCAAGATTTATTAATTATCATTTTATATTTTGATATCCACGCCTGCAATCACATTCATAAGATCCATCAATATATGTAAGTTATTTATTTATTTTATTATATATTATTTTATTATGCCATCTGAGGTAATACAAAACGCTCAATACTGGATTACGCAAAAATATTTAAATCACTTTGGTCAAATAAATATAAAAATAGTTTTAAAAAAATTAAACGTAAAGTATACAAGTTAGAATTTATTTTATTAACGTATAATTTTATGCTTTTATGAAAACTTTTTCTGCAATATATTTTGCAAAACTGGTTTGCTGAAATAAAAATTATAAAAATTTGATTATAATAAAAATACTATAAATTGTAATAAAATTTATTGAAATCATATTTTTATTGTGTGCGCCTGTAGTGGGTTCTTTGGTATATACCCACCCTGCAATGGAGGTGGCACACAATCTCCACTGCCACACCGTGAACAGTGGATACACCCTTATTAAAAAACTCCCTCCTGCTGGTGAAGGGGAGTAGGGTAAGGTGCAAACTGAGAAGCAGCTTTTTGGGCGGGCTGCAAACCTGTAAATCCCTGCCAGGACCAGGGCGTCTTGGATTACATGGTCCACCAAGTTGTATCCAGGGGGGACCTTCTTCCCGTCAAGTGCAAGTTGGGCCTTGTCAATTCCCAGAAGGATTCCGTCCAGGTCCTCTACAGATGCGCCCATCCTGAAGTAGAATAGGAACCACAGGTAAACAACCAGATGAAGCCTTTGCCCAGCAAAGGCTTCTGTGAACTTACACAGTTTATTATAGACCACACTGATCTTCTTGTTGTGCCTGGTCTTTGCAAAGGTCAGCTCCATGGCTGTAGGAAGCCCCATCTTGTTGGCACTCCAGTCCAACCCAAAGTCAGCAAGGAGGATTTTTGTCTTCTTGATGGCTGTTGCGTCTGCAACAGCCAATTTGCCCACCGCGCGCCCAAAGTTCTCTAATAGGTAAGACAGGGTGTGCTCCAACGGGAAGCAGAAGCAAGCAGCCGCATGAGCCTGGCCCATCTCCGGTACATTCTTGAATGGGAGCTTTGCCAGGACGTCCCAAATAGGTCAATGGAGTTTGCACAGTAAACTCCACTGAGGTTAACCGGGTCCAGGCAGATTAGTTAGGCATCCTTGTAGGCAGTAACTGCCCACTTGGATGCCCCCTTGGCATGTGTAAGTTCTGCCAACGCCTCCCACAACATCAGAAAAGACCCGTGGATATGGTCCTCCAGCTCCTGTACAACAGGAGGGACAGATACAATTGCTTGGCCACATGAGTGGCATAATTTTCATAAAAGGTGGCTGGGACAAAGGGGACCAGGACTTGGTGGAGTTTGCCGTCTACGTTTTCTAAGAAAAAAGGTAAGTTTTTTGAAAATTTATTAATTTTGTTTTTAGGCTACCTTCTTGTGTTTCTTCCTTGCCCTCAGCCTTGGCTAGCTTGGCCGTTCTTGGCGCAATCAATTGCGCTGGCAATTCAGTATCCTCTGCCCTGGCATGCTTGGCAGGTTTGAGATGTTCATACATCTCTGGGTCATCAACGCAGACAGAGGCACAGAAAGATTGTATGCCTTAAATTGCAGGCCCTCCACCACCGTCTTCCAGATGTTGAGAAGACGCTTGATGGTCTTCTCTGGGGTGTCTGGCATTTTTGAAATTAGTGCCTTTGTGGACACCTTGTTGATTTTGTCCCCAGTGAGGACAGTAGACTTCACTTTGGCTTTGACCTTGCAATCAATGTCCTTTTTTTGGCAATCACTAAGTCAAGGTCTTTGAGTAGTTTTTTGAGTTCTCTCATTTGATTTTTTTACTAACCTTTCCATATTTTTTTATAGCTTTTGCCCCAAAAAACTCTGTATTATTTTGATACTATTGCCTCTTTGTTTATTCCTTAGTGTTTTCCCATCTACTACATTATCCCATCTTTTTATCCATTTTGTATATGTTTTACGCTCATCTCAATATGTGTTTTTTGCTTTGTGTTGGCATTGTTTCCTTGATTGCTATATTATTTTTGGCACTTGACATAGCCCCTTGTGAAAATATTAATAACAATTTGGTGATCAGATAATTTGAATTAGAAAATTATAGTGTTAACTGTTTTTAGATAAAGTTATTACTTATCCAAATTCAAAACCTTAATGATAAACTTTAATCCAATCAGGAGACAAGTGATAAAGTGATTGTTGTGACATAAGGGTCATTCAATAATTCTTTGGTGCATGTGCACTAATTAATATGATTGGCTGGATTTTTTGCCATTGTACACCATTGATGCTGTGGCAAGTTATTGGTGGACTAGTGCTAACCCAGCAGCTGATTGGGCACTAATCCAGCAACAACTTGCCACATCAGCAATGGCGTACAATGGCAAAACATCCCGCCAATCATATTAATTAGCGCACATGCATCAAAGAATCATTGATTGATCCTTTATGTCGCAAAAATCACTTTATCACTTGGATCCTGATTGGCTTAAAGTTTATCATTAAGTTTTTGAATTTGGATCAGTAACAACTTTATCTAAAAACAGTTAATAATATAATTTTCTAATTCAAAATTAGCTGATCACCAAATTGTTGTTAATATTTTTACCAGGGGCTATGTCAAGTGCCAAAAATAACTGTGTTCTGGATCTAGATACACAACATAGTAAATATATGATTTTAGAGAAATAAGCTGAACATAAATAATAAAACCAACTATAAACAAAGAGAACCTGAACAATTGAAATTCAAAATAATGATAATATAAATAGAAAATGTTTGGTGACAGGGATTTATTGAGGTGGGGGAGAGTGATGCCTAGGAGGCAGAATAACACAGGAAGGAAGACATAGAGGCGGTGCTGGCCTGGGGGGTCTGGGATTGGGTGGGTTAGGCTTGTGGGTTATGGGTTTTAGTGGCAGGAGTGGAGGCAGGAGGATTTCACGTGATGGCTGCCATATAACGCTTGTTGTATTCCTCATTGGTCATTGGCTGGATGGGCTGGTAAGTGGCAGTGGCACAAGGTGGAAGGTGCTTATCCTTACGTGATTGGTTGCCCATGTTCACATGGAAAACCATTTTTGCAAACAAGTCAGCCACCATCTGGTGGCCAAAGAGAAAATTGTGGTCAAGGACCCCAAGATATAGGTCGTTGAAAGCCTGAGGGCAGCACTCCTGTAATGTGGATCCCATGTTAAAGAAGACAACATCAGCCAGATGGACGTCTGAGTGGCCGGCGGGGTAGACTGAGGCCTGGTGCCCGCGTCCCTGGATGGCCTCAAGGGCGGTGGAGCTACCCTCCATCTGGTGGCTCAAGAAAACCTGGTACTTTGGAATTTGAGCCATCCCAGGCGTCGAGTAATCCACCAAGGATGTGGCTGTATGAGTAGCCATTGATGAAATCTGGGTTTGTCTGATAGTAGACAAAACCATTGGCTGAAACAGCCAGAAATGCACCAATGAACATCCCCTTCTTGACCTTCTTCCTTCTATTCTTGGCAGCGGCTTTTCCTTGCTCACCAAAATCATCAAAAGCTATTGATAGCTTGTAACAGGAGATGAACATGACATCATCAGTTAGAATAGTCAGGCATCAGACCAGGGTTGATTTGATGGCAGTGTCATACGGGGAATTCTCAGCACCATCCCACTGGTTGCCGGCAAAATTGGTAAGAACCCGTATGAAAGCCACCTTCCCATACATCCAGAGCTGCACCATGCGCTCAGAGACCCATATGTTATGGTGCGCAAGCTGCTTCTGGACCTGGGTCAAGGGAAGCTTGGGATCCCACTGAAGGAGGTCAAGCATGATTGGGTATGCCTCAGATATTTGTGACTCAGGGGCCTTCTTGGGCTTCTTGGCTGTCCTGATCAGATTCCCCCTGTTCATCAGGTTGTTGAATTCCTGCATGACAGTAGCTTGGGTAAATTGCAACTGGGCAGCAATCTGTTCCCAGGACAGACCCTGTAGATTCAGTGCCACAATTTCCTGAAGAATTTGGGCAGTGATGATTTGTTGCTTGGGGCACTGGGCTGGGGGAGCTGAAGCCTGATTGGCTGTAGGGGGGCTGGTTGGCTGGTGGCAGGAAGTTGTTCTAAATCAAGGTTGCCATCCTGATTGGTTGGTTGACAGGCAGCTTGTGCAGGGGTGGGTGTGGGAGCAAGGGCAGAGCTAGATGCTAAGTGACTCTCAAACAAGTCAAAGCCATATGGGTCAGTGGTCAGATACAGGTCAGCTTCCTCATTACCTGCCTCAAAGGCTTGGGTGTAAACAGGTGCCTCCACGTTCTGAGCCTTGCCTCCATTGAAGCTGGCTTGGCTGCTGGCACCATCAAAGATATTGCTTGTAAAAACTATTGTAAAAAACCTAGGATAAAATCACTAAAAGTAGAAAATTTAAAATTTAATGATTTATTTTTATTGTAATCTTGAGTCCATATTTGGAAGGTTCTCAAAACCTTTTCATACAAATCTGGAGCCACAAAAATGGATAAAATGCCTCTGTTCCTAAATTGGATAGCTGTTGATTGGCTGTTAAACTGTTATTTTTCTATTTTAGGCTGCTCATACTACACATCTTGTGTGAGTTCATTTTGTTTTGTGCTTGTGTAATCTTGCTTCTAGATTGCTCAAGTTTTGTTTCATTTTAGTTCTTCTGTTGGTGCCTTGTATGAATCCTGATTGGATTATAATATACTCCAGAACAGCATCCATTCATTTCACTTGTTGCGTCAGTTCATTTTGTTTGTGGTTTGAACTACACCTCTTGATGTTTGATATAATTTTATATAATGGGCTAGTGAAATTTTGTTTTTTGTTTGACAGTCCATTTATTAACTGAAATTTTATAAATTAATTGAATCCTGAATCTTGCGCAACTTGGATTTTGTTTAAATCTGAAATCATTTTGTTTAAATCTGAGGTATTTTCAGTTGTTGCCATAGCTTTTAAAACTACTCTAAGAAAAAGAAGATATAAGCAAATATATTTCAATTTAATATGTAATTTACACTCTTTATTATAATTTTTTCAATCCCCATAAAAAATAAAGTTCCACTGAGACAAAAATAAGAATATTTTATATATAATAACAACTACAAAATAATAGAAAATTCTAAATTTAATTAATTATACTTTATATAAGCACAGCTGAAAATGGCAACAACGCCCATGTTGACTCAAAACTCCAAATCTCCTATGTTTTTTGCTAGTTGCGCTAGCTTAATTCTTGTTTTTAAAGTGTTCAGGGGTACAAACCCAGAAAACACAACAAATTATGGCCATCTCAACACAATTTAATATTAAGATTAATAAAAAACTTGATTTAAACAGATTTTTCCTTTACTTTTACTAATAAAATTTAGTTTATTTTTTATTTGTTTTCACAACGTAAAAGTGTCAATGTTGACACTTTTTTGCCAAACTTATTTTTAATAACAAAACTGAAACATCTACAGTAAAAAAAGTGTGCATTTAAAAATATTTTTTATTGAATTATTATATTGAAAAAGACAGTGCACATACATTTGATTGTTGGAATGTTCATGTTATAAATATATATGTGGCACTTATTACAGCTTTAATATATTAAGTGGATTGGTGGCTAACGGCAATCCAATAATTTAAGCATGAGTTACTATGTAAGTTACTATAAAATTTATTATTGAAAATAATGTTGACACTTGTAAATGTTGTTTATTTGCTTGTGACCATCCGTTGGGGTGGAGTTAAGAAAATTAGAGTGGCGCAATTAAGCCTAAATTACTATGCCATCTCATATAAAGAATGTTGTAAGTGATGTTATTGACACTTTACCCTTTTCAATACTGAAGACTACTTTCTTAGCAACTTCACATATACACAATGGTAAAATATCATATTATCACTATCCAAATATTATTTTCAATAAAGAAATAAAGAACTTTGATACTTTTTTTTACTTATTTTCATATGTTTTTTTGAATTTTTATATGTGAACAAAAATATACAGAAAACAGT
Source organism: Entomophthora muscae (assembly GCA_014839935.2). Lineage (NCBI taxonomy): Eukaryota > Fungi > Entomophthoromycota > Entomophthoromycetes > Entomophthorales > Entomophthoraceae > Entomophthora > Entomophthora muscae. The sequence continues at coordinate 123,623 of QTSX02002942.1, forward strand.
TAATATTTGCTAGCCTGCGTAAATTTAATTAAGTGTACTATGTTTTTTCATAGTAAATTTTCAAAAAAAGTTGACAGTAAGAATGTTGTCAAAAAATAATGTCTAGAATTTTTGTAATTGACAGTGATAATTCAGCTTTTTTTACTAATTGTCACTCATAATGTCAACACTTTTCAGTTCTCACATATAAAACCTTATGTTTTACATATTAAAACTTCTCATTTTTTGATATGCTGTATTTTTAACTTTTCTCTTCCATATTTTTATAATTTTTAAAATAAAATCTATATTTAAATATAATAATTTGACATAAATATCTTAACTTTTAATTTTTTATTTAAAACTATAATAAATTAAAACCTATACAAGTATTTTTTACCTTTTAAGTTCCAAGAAGAGCCATCTAAGATTTAATTTTTATACATTATGATTTTTAAGTTGTTTTGTTTGTTTTTTAGATACATTGCTTTATTTTAAGCCCTTTTACTTATTATTTTAGGACAAAAACACTTACAAACAGCCTAAAGGAACCAAGTGTCCTTCAAAGCCAACCAAACCCACCAAAAAGAAGCCTATCTCATCAAAGAAGGCCACTCCAAAACCATCTCCAAAGCCCTCACCAAAGCCCTCCCCTGAGCCCTCTCCTGAGAAGAGCCCTGCTCACTCCACTGGGGGAGAGGAATCTGATGGCTCCCTTACAGACCACAGTTTTTACAACTCAGCTTCTGACAAGGAGCCAACCAAGAAGAAGCACTCAGCCCAAAAGTCCCCACCCAAGGATAAGTCTCCTGCACATGAAGAGCACCACAATAAGCCCCCTTCTGCTCCCCTCATCACCAAACTCCCCTCTTCAAGCTCATCTGGGGATGATTCAAAGCCCCACCCTGATTACTTCCCTGGCTTTTGCCATGCTCCTGCTAGCCCCTGGGACCCTCTGTTGGCCCACAACATCTGCAACATTGACAGCAAATTTAAGGTTCCCTCTTCCTTGCCCAAATACTTACCAATTATGAGCATAAAGGGTGGGCTGGCCATGGTGACCAATGGGTAATTTTTCTCTTGCAACAATGCCAACTGGGGCTTCAAGAGCCGCCATTACACCTGCAAGGAACGCTCCTGCCCTGTGTGGCTCAATACTGAGCGCTGGGATTTGGTCCAAACCATCAAGGGCAAGCATACCTGCATCATGCCAAATACCACCATAGCCCACCTCCTCAAGTGGTATCTTGTCCATGTGATGCCCATCTCCAAAGATCTTTCTGCCACCCAGATTGCTGTGCTTGCTTGCAAGTACCTCTCCCCAACCAACTTGAAGAGGGTGCCAACCCACAATAAGTTGGTCAAGTTTGTAAGTGATAGGCGTCAAGCCTCAAACCCCCTGGCCAAGAGCGCCACTAAAATTGAAGACCTGGTCCTCACAGATGTCCTCAAGAAGCCAGAGGATGGTGAGATGTTCCTGCTCCATGACAATGGGCAGGAAGTAGAGGATAGAATTATAGCCTAGCCACAACCCAAAACCTAGAGCAGCTTAATACTACTACCACCTGGCTGTGTGATGGCACATTTGCTACTTGCCCCTCTCTCTTTAAGCAGCTTTGGGTCCTCCATGGGCAGTTTGATAACCAGGTTATCCCTCTTGTGTTCTTTCTCCTTCCTGGTGCTAAGACTGAAGTCTACACCAGAGCCTTCAAGATTGTCTGGGATGCTTTGAGCTCCCTTCCCACCAACCAGCTCCCCCCTCTCACTCACGCCACAAGGGCAAATCTTTACTCCGCTGAGAAGGATGAGTTGACCCTAGCTGCTAAGCAGCTAGCTCATGCACGCTCACTTGGGCTAAAGGTAATAATAATGGACTTTGAGCAAGCTCAGTTCAGAGCCTTTAAGGCCACTTTCAATGGAGAAGTCCAGGGTGTCACGGTAGGTTCCATCATTCCAGGTATTATCTGTCCAAGTAAGAAGGCTTGAAAAGCCGGAAAGCCTTTATCAAAGTTGACTGAGTTGACGGATTTAAATCAAACAGTCAATCAAAAATGGGTTATGGCTGCTCCAGTCTGTCAGCTGAAACAGTTCCCCTATTCAAATTGACATTGATAAATTGGCGTAATTTGAGGGTCACCCAATATGAGCTTGTCAATTAGCATGGCCGTCAGAAACTAGTCATACAAGGGTTCTTTGCAAGCTGGACCAGATACTTACTTGACAATGTGGAAGGAAAATGAGATCAAGACTCAGGTGGTATTGCTTAGTCAATTTTCCTGATATATATTGAATAATTTTACTGTTTCAACTCTAAGAGTTGAGTCCTCTCAAAATTTTACTCAATAAAAATCATTTATCCCAAGTTCTAATTTACTTTTTAAAAAATGCATCCTGTGGTTGGGTTGTTACAATATATTCTGTACAATCTGATTTTCAACAGAATTATTTCTGGAAGATGGGGTCCTGCAGTAGGAACTTTGTTGGTGCTGCCCAATGTTAATTTTGCGCCAATTGATTTTGCAGCTCCTCCCCCCATTCTTGAAACTGAAAATTGTGTTGCCTCCCAATGTCCAGAATTTTATTCTGAAGATTTGTTGATGTTATATCAGGCCATTTATCTTGGGCTATTTTTGTTAGGATTAATTGTTTTGCTTAATCCTAGTATTACAATTGGAAATTTTATAAAAATATATTTGAAGCCACATTGGTGGTTAATCATTAATTCTATGTGGATTTGGGTGGTAATTCCCCATCACTTAGAAACAGCTTCATACTATCCCACAATTTATGCCACACAGGGCTGCTTCTTCCATTTTAGACAGGCCCTCATCAAGAATCTCAATAATGAGAATGATCTTTTTGAGAAGTATCTTAACAATGGTAAGGGGAAGTGTTGCTTTGCCTTGACTCAGTTTTCTGCCTTGGCTTTTGTGCGCCCAGAGCATACTGGGATTGGCTTTGAGGCCCTCTTGGAGGACGCTTACATCAAGAAGCACTCCACCATCTTCAAAGGTTACTTGGATTACTTCAAGTAACAATGGGTGGGCAAGAAGGTGACTGCCCAGAGAGGTAAGAGCGGGGCCACTGCCCCTTGGAATTGCCAGGGCGCCTGCCTCAAGGGGGAGATAAAGACCACTTCTAGCCTGAAGGTTTGGCACAAGCACCTGAAGGTGAAGTTTGGGTCAAACCCCAACTATAACAAGTTCTTCCAGAAGCTGCAGAAGGAGCAGGCCCAGACTGTCTCCAAGTTTTGCAACCTGGCTAACCAGGTGCCCCCCAAGAAGCAAAAGTCCAAGGAGCAGGAATACCAGGAGGGCGTTCAGAAGGTGGTAAAGAAAAAGTATAAGGTGGCAGAGATTAAGAAGTACCTTGAGGACATTGCCACTGCTCTTGCTGGTGGCTTTAATTAGCTTAATAAACCTTGCTTTGCCTGTATATTTTTTACTTTTAAACTTTTAATTTTTTAATTTATTTATAGTGTACTAATCTTTTTAGGTATAAATGATAAGTTTCAGATACAGTTTTAATGTGGTTTAGTAAGAAATATCTTATATTTTATTAATTTATCTTTAAGTTATGCAACCTTTTTAGTTATGCTTATATAAAGTATAATAAATTAAATTTAGAGTTTCCTTATATTTTGTAGTTATATTATATATAAAATATCTTTATTTTTGTCTCATTGTAATTTTAATTTTTATGGAAATAAAAAATAATTTTATGATAAAGAGTGTGATTTACATAGTAAACTGAAAAATAGTTGCTTATATCTCCTTATTCTTATTACTTATGGTAATTTTTTATTTCAGTTTTAAACTCTCTAGGATCATTTTAGTATATTAAAGTATTTTAAAATATTTTTTATATTAACAATGTTTAGGGTAAAGTGTTTTGTTAATTAAAAAAGTGTCAACATGCAGGAAACATCATTAAGTAAAACCAGGTTGTCACTTTACTATAGTGTTGAAATGGGCGCTGTTGCCCTGAAAATATCTTATAGATTATAACTAAATTAACAAAATATAAGATATTTCTTAAAAACCATATTGAAACTGTATCTGAAACTTATCATTTATACCCAAAAAGATTAGTACACTATAAATAAATTAAAAAATATAAAAATCCAAAAGTAAAAACAATCCAGGTAAAGCAAAGCAAAGAAAAGTTTAATGGGCTAATTAAAGCCATCAGCAAGAGCTGTTGCAACATCTTCTAGGTACTTCTTGATCTCCACCACCTTATACTTCTTCTTGACCACCTTTTGGACTTTCTCCTGGTAGTCCTGGTCCTTATACTTTCTCTTCTTGGGGGTCACCTGGTTGGCCAGGTTGCAAAACTTGGAAACATTCTGGGCCTGCTCCTCCTGCAGCTTGGAGAAGAACTTGTTGTACTTGGGGTTAGTCCCAAGCTTCATATTCAGGTGCTTATGTCACTCTTCTATGCTAGACGTGGTCTTCATCTCTCCCTTAAGACAGGCGCCCTGGCAATTCCAAGGGGCAGTGGCCCCGCTCTTTCCTCTCCAGGAAGTCACATTCTTTCCTACCTATTGCCGCTCAAAGTAATCCAGGTAGTCTTTGAAGATAGCGGAGTGCTTCTTGATATAAGCATCCTCCAGGAGGGCCTCAAAGCCAAGCCCAGTATGCTCTGGCCGCACAAAAGCCAAGGCAGCAAACTGGGTGATGGCAAATTGGCACTTTCCCTTACCATCATTAAGATACTTGTTAAAAAGCTCCTTCTTGCTGTTGAGATTCTTGATGAGGGACTTCCTAAAAAGGAAGAAGCAGCCCTGTAATTCCTCATTAAAGATGGCCTCAAAGGCTTTGAACTGAGCTGCTCAAATTCCATTATTATAACCTTTGGCCCAAGTGAGCGCACATAAGCTAGCCGCTCAGAGGCCTGGGCAGACTCATCCTTCTTGGCAAAGGAAGGGTTTGCTCTGGTGGTGTGGGAGGGAGGAGGATAATATTGATATGAAGGGAGCTCAAAGCATCCTGGATAATTTTGAAGGCTCTGGTGTAGACTTCTGTCTTAGCACCAGAAAGGAGGAAGAACATAAGGGGGATGACCTGGCCATTGAACTTCCCATGCAGGACTCAAAGTTTCTTGAAGATGGTTGGACAGGTTACAAATGTGCTGTCACACATCCAGGTGGTAGCAGTGTTGAGCTGCTCCAGGTTTTGGGTTGTGGTGTAGAAAACAATCCTATCCTTCACTTCCTGCCCATTGTCATGGAGCAGGAACATCTCTCCATACTTGGTTTTCTTGAGGGCATCAGAAAGGACCAGGTCTTCAATTGTGGTGGCACTCTTGGACAGGGGGTTTGAGGCTTGGCGCTTATCACTAACAATCTTAATCAACTAGGTGTGGGTTGGCATCCTCTTCAGATTGGTGGGGGAGAGGTGCTTAAAGGCAAGCACAGCCAGCTGGGTGGGGGAAAGTTCCTTGGAGGTAGGCATGATCTGCACAAGGTACCATTTCAGGAGATGGGCAATGGTTGTATTGGGCATGATGCAGGTATGCTCACTCTTAATTGTTTGTACTAAGTCCCAGCGCTCAGTATTGAGCTGCACAGGGAATAAGCAGTCCTCATAGGTATAGTGGCGGCTCTTGAAGTCCTGGTTGGCATCATTGCAGCTGAATATGTAACTGTTGGCCATCATGGCTGGCCCACCTTTGACACTCATGATGGGAAAAAACTTTGGGCAGGGAAGAAGAAACTGTAAACTTCCTGTCAACATTGCAGATATTGTGGGCCAACAGAGGGTCACAGGGGCTATCAGGAGCATGGCAGAATCCAGGAAAGTAATCAGGAGGGGGCTTTGAATCATCCCCAGATGAGCTTGAAGGGGGGAGTTTGGTGGGGGGGAAGCAGAAGGGGGCTTATTGTGGTGCTCCTCATGTGCAGGAGACTTATCCTTGGGTGAGGACTTTTGGGCTGAGTGCTTCTTCTTGGTTGGCTCCTTGTCAGAACTGAGTTGTAAAAACTGTGGTCTGTAAGGGAGCCATCAGATTCCTCTCCCCCAGTGGAATGAGCAGGGCTTTTCTCAGGAGAGGGCTTTGGGGAGGGCTTGTGAGTGGCTTTCTTTGATGAGACAGTCTTCTTCTTTTTGGCTTTGATGGGCTTGGAGAGACACTTGGTACCCTTTGATTGCTTTGAGGTGTTCTTGTACTGAAATAATAAGCTACAAGTTCTAAGGTAAAGCTTTGTATTTAAACAAAAAAACAAAGCAACTTAAAAAGCATAATATATAAAAAGTAAACTTTATATGGCTTTTAGTGAAGTTTAAATATATAAAAATATTGTAAAAGTTTTTAATTCAGTAAAGTGTTAAATAGAAAATTAAAAGTTAAGAGATTTACTGTAAATTCAGAACCTAAACGTAAAAATGCAGGTTTATCAAATCCTTGGTCCAAATTTCAAATCACTTTTACAGGCAACTCAGCTGAGTGAAAAAATAAAATATTTAATAAAATCAAACATTTAATTTGACTTTTTTTGATTTATTTAAATTGGCAAATTTCAAATCTCTTGAGTAGATAACTCAACTAACAAAAGACAAAACTCAGCAAACAAATGCGGGATACATGAATCGGAAATGCGGGATTCTTATGTACAATTTGAGATTTTCTGTATTTCAAAAAAATCATAGACATCATGAAAAACTTAACAAATCTGAAATTGCGGGATTGTCAAATCCAAGAACCAGATTTCAAATCAAAAATGAGGTGAATTTGAAATAAATATAATTTATGGGCATCTCAAAAAGGATGTCAAAGGATCTAGAGTGGATTTGTTCTAATTCTTTTTAGGAATCATAGGCATTCTCAAAAATCATCCTATTCCATTTTAGGACGGCTAAAATTTAGATGCTTATTACAGTAGATTTTAAAAAATGCTAATAATAAAATAGAATTATATACTACAATCTGTTTTTACCATGTTGCCTTTTCCTTGGTATGTTGATAGTTCATTTGCTGTTGATAAGGTGTTTGCATTTAATTGGATGGTTTCACCTCCAGTTGCCTTGGCAATAGGAAATCAAGCCGCCTCCCTGAGACCAACTGTGGTCGCAGAGGCAGCTTGATTTCCTATTGCCAAGACAACTGGAGGTGAAACCATCCAATTAAATGTAAACACCTTATCAACAGCAAATGAACTATCAACACACCAAGGAAAAGGCAACATGGTAAAAACAGATTGTAATATATAATTCTATTTTATTATTAGTATTTTCTGAAATCTACTGTAATCAAGTATCCTTAATAGCAGTACACAAATACATAGTATAGTAAACTGATGGTTTATCTTTTCCTCTCCTTTCTTCCTTGAAATGAAGTTTTCTTGGCCCCTTGGCTACGCTGGGGGCCAAAAAACTTTAAAAAATTTCTGCGTCATCAGGAGAGTAGCTCATAAATCATTATATGAGTTTATGGTTGCTATATTAGTGATTTAGAGTGCAGAATATTGCATCATTTCCAGTTTAAACAATTTTACATTTCACTTAATTTCATGTCTACACATGGTTGTTGAGATTGTATTTTCCATTTGATTTTATCCAGAGTGGAGCTTCTTGATTTGGGTTGATTTGTCCTAGTTTCTTACTTTACATTCAATTTGGATTCCAGTTCCTGCAATTAATATATGAGTCTACTAGTGGCATTCAAAAGTGATTTGAAATTTGGTTCTTGGATTTGACAATCCCGCAATTTCAAAAAACATAGTAAACTTAATGAAAATGGTTGATGGATTTGAATGCTTCAAAACTGATTCCAGTTAATTCATTTTGTCCATTGGAGATATGCAGTTCAACTTGAACTTTGCAAAGTGTCTATGAGTTCCCGCATTTTTAAAAATTCAAATAAAAATACAAAGAATTCAATTTAATTAAAAAAGGCTATCCTGCAAAAGTGATTCAAAATTTGGACCAAGGATTTGACAATCCCGCATTTTTACGTTTAGGTTCTGAATTTACAGTATGTAAAAGTATTATATTTATGTATAGATTTTATCTTAAAAAATTAAAGAATTTAAAAGAGAAAAGTTGAAAATACAACATATCAAAAAATCTTATGATTTTATTATGTAAAACATAAAGTTCTATATGTGAAAATGAAAAGTGTCAACATTATGAGTGTTGACTAGTAAAAAAAGGCTGAATTCTCACTGACAATTAGAAAAACTGTAGAAATTATTTTTAAAAACATTGTCACTGTTGAAATTTTTTTAAAAATTTTCTATGAAAAAGCATAGTACGCTTAATTAAATTTAAGCAGACTAACAAATGTTAACGTTTTCTGTGGTATTTTGTTCACATAATAAAATAAATAAAAAATTAAAAATAAGTTAAAAAATTATCAAAGTTCTTTATTTTTTTATTAAAAATAATATTTGGGTAGCGGTAATATGATACTTTACCATTTGGTATATAAGAAGTTGTTAACATGTTGGTTGAAATAACAAAAAGGGTTAAGTGTCAACAACATCACTTACAACATTCCTTATATGAGATGGCATAGTAATTTAGGCTTAATTGCGCCACTCTAATTTGCTTAACTCCACCCTGACAGATGATCACAAGCAAATAAACGACATTTACAAGTGTCAACATTATTTTTAATAAAAAATTATATAGTAACTTACATAGTAACTCATGCTTAAATTATTAGATTGCTGTTAGCCACCAATCCACTCAATATATTAAAGACTGAATAAGTCCCACATATATATTTATAACATGAACTTTTCAACAATCAGCCATATGTGCAATGTGTTTTTCAATATATTAATGTAATAAAAAATATTTTTAAATCCACACTTAATTTTTGTTGTAGATGCTTCAGTTTCCTTATTAAAAGTAAGTTTGGCTTAAAAAGTGTTGATATTGACACTTTTATGTTGTGAAAACAAATAAAAAATAAACTAATTTTTATCAGTAAATGTAAAGGAAAAATCTGGTTAAATCAAGTTTTTTATTAAGCTTAATATTAAATTGTGTCAAAATGGCCACAAATTTGTCATGTTTCTGGGTTTGCACCCCTGAACGCTTTAAAAAAGGAGAATTAAGCTAGCGCAACTAGCAAAAAACATAAGAGATTTTGACTTTTGAGTTGACAGTGACCATGTTGACAAAGTGTCAACATGGTCACTGTCAACATTATTGATGTCAACATGGGCGCTGTGTCTATCACTGCATCTGCAAGAGTGGTGGCTCCATTAACTGGAGCTGCTATAAGCAGGTTAAATAATGTGTCACCAAGACCACCTCTGTCAGGAAGCCAGTCATAGGTAGAGGCATTGAGTGACTCAGGGTGAGGTGCGGCCGAGCTGGCAGGTAAGGCCTACCATAGAATGGGTGCTAACTTGATAATGTAAGATACAGATCACCCAAGCAAGGACCAGGGTCCAGAGTTGGGGACCATGGAATCCACCAATCCTGTCAAAGTAATGTAGAGTACTCCAAACAGTTGGATAGAGGTGGTCTCAGCTGTGGCGGTAGGTTCCAGTGGGCGGTCTGGTCTTGGGGTTAATGGCGGAGTCATGGGAACAAAGTACGCTAGTAGGTAGTTGTACTTGTCCTTAAACAATAAGGGCAATATCTCAATCCTCTTTCCTTCACGTCCTATGTATTTGGTACTTCTCTTCCTTGCCAACAGGTTGGCAATGAGGATGGTTTCCAAGTTGTACTCCAAATAGGCCAGGTTGGGTGGGTATTCAGTAAAGTGCACAGGTCCAAAGGGGGCTCCCAGGGGACGGTATAATGCCTGAGGCAGTTTGGCAGGTTGGTCTCTGGAGGGGGCGGTAGCCTGGTTTTCTACTTGGCCAGAATTAAGATGGAAGATCACTAAGACTAGATAGGGTAGAATTTGTTCAAACCAAAGGTTCATAAACTTTATTATTGAAAATGACAATGTGGTCATCACCACACTGCCAGTGTTTTTATACCATGTGAATTTGCTTCTTTGCCTTTCACAGGCTTTGGTTCCATGGGCAGTTTGCTGGTAGGGCATGGATCTTGGCTTGGGGTCTGGAGGGCATTAGGTCCTGGTCAGGCACACTCTGGCAAACAGGAATGCTTAATTTTGCCGCTTTGGTTCACCATGTCACCTGAGCGGCCTAATTGCACTCCCCTTTCTGGACTAGGGACCGGCAGCAGTGGGTGCTTATTGGCAGGGCTAATAGTGGGTCTTGTCCAAGCCACAGCTTCTGCGTAGGTCTGGGCCCTCAGTGGCAACGGTTTGGCGGGTCTTGGCTGGACTGGCTCTGGGGAACAGAAGTGGAAATGTTTTGTTTTTCCGTTGTTGTTCACCACGTTACCTGAGCTGGTCAATTGCAATACTTTTTTCAGACTGGCAATAGCTGGTATTTGTTAGCAGGCCTAGTGATGGGTCTTTCCCCAGCCTCCTTTAAGCAGACTACATCACCTGTGTAGGTATGGGTCTTCAGTGGTGCCAGTTTGGTGGCAATCTGGCAACCATTCAGGGAATCTTCAGTATTAGACCGGCAGGCCGTGGAGTAATTCAATAATTTGAGTCTGTGACTTATTAGATTGGTGGGTTCTGGACTGTCCTGGGGGTCTGATCTGCCTTCAGGGGACTGGGATTTGACTCTTGGGTTTTCAATACAAGTATTGAAATGTCATTCATGACAACCTCATCACTTGAAGGTTGGCACAATCAATTATTCTGCCTGGTTTAGGTAGAGAATACCATGTTTAATGTAATTATCAACAAGCCAAAGATCTAGAATGCAGATGGGAACCAGATATACCTCCAGGTCATCTCAGGAAAAGGGGTTGTACCCAAGCATGATGACCAGCAGGTCAAGTATGCAAGTGTTGCTGAGGAATGTTTGGCCTATCCTACCAGAGAAGGCTGCCCTACCCATCTCAAAGGCATTTCCAAGGCTTGTGGGGCTAACCCCTGACCAATTCACTTCTTTATTAACTAAATGACTTTTAAATTTTATTTTTGCTTTATTTTTAGCATATATATGTGTCAGGACCATCATCCATGATGATTCTACCACAGAGTATTTTAATTTGGTTTATTTGGTTAATTTTGTACAAATGGTGCTTTCAACAATTACCAAAATACATGATTTGAAAGTTAATAATATGAACGTCAAGCCAGCACATTCAGAGACAAAATTTACACTTGAAACCTTCCCTGTGGCTTCAGAGCGCTCAAAACCCAATCTGAGAGCAGTTTAAAGTTTGAAAAGCTAGCAAAAATACTTCAAAAATAAGAAATTTAGTCAATCAGAGGCCGCAAAAACACAAAAAGATGTTACCAACTGTCTAGTGAAGGCAGGAAGCTCTGCAAACCACCACACTTTAGTTTAACTATACAGTTAACTTGAAACACAAAGTAATAATGTGTTATCCCAAAGGAACAAAATTCTTCAAACTGGTTAGGAAAGTTGCTTCTGAGGGGTAAAAAAGTTGCTTGAATTGTTTGAGAAATGTTTTAGAGCTTGCTCCAAGCAGTTGTGACGTTTCAACTATCAATTCCTTTCCCCAACCTCCCCTATCTATCTACTGTATAAGTTTCTGAGCATCAGCCATTGCAAATACTCAATCAATAAAGAAGTTTAACCCAACTTAATATTTTTTATTGCTTGTAAGACTTTTTGGAAATTCTCATGAACCCGCCTAATCTTCCCCCATTTTGAGAAATCAGGCTTAAATGGGTGATTCTAATCTTGGTTTGTACCTTAGTACATCTGACTGCTCAGATGGAGACATGCCCTGGCACAGGAACCAGCACTGAGTATTGCAACAATGGGAAGTGGGCACCGGTGATCCCAGGAAGATGGTATACAGCCTCTTTGTTTTCTTCCTATCCTTCTACCAAGCAAAAGCCTCAATCTGCATCCCCTGATCCTGCGCAAACTAGTCTTTTCCACCCGTTTGCTTGCTTGCCTACCTGGCGCATACATCTTTCTTGGTTGGTTCAATCCCTTATTGGGAAGATATCAAATCCGTGGGGAGTTATTACACTTGGGTATGGTTTCTGTGCCAATTAGCTCTATGATAACTGGGCTAAACCCTTCTGTACTAATCCATCATGCTGATCAACTATTCCTTGCAGGGTGAGTTCCTGATAATATGTTTAATATAAAAGCAAGTTTCAACATGGAAATACCATAGTTTTGGGGGGTTGGCTTTAGAGCTTTGGGCGTATAGATGGTCCTGGCTGACCTTGCATCCTTATTGCGGATCTAGAATTGGTAAAGATTTTGAGCCTAGCGGTAAGTGTTTTATTGTTCTTGGGATGTCTGGGCTCCTATTGATGTTTCAAGTTATCTGGCCCGGTTGGGCAGGAGATTTTAGATAAAGCGTCAGGATTGATCATTCTTTTTGGCAACCTCCAGAATTAACTCATACAGAATGGAACATCCTCCATGTTGGCAATTTCAAAAATTGTTTTTGCTTTATCTTTTATAATTTCAATTAAAAGCTCAAAATAAAAATCTAACATTGCTTTTATTATCAGTGTCAATTATTTAATCAACAAAAAAATGATCTTTAATATTGAAAATAAGAAAAATATTTTTGAGAATTGTCAACATGGAGGATGTTCCATTTTGTATGAGTTAATTCTGGAGGTTGCCTTCTTTTCCCCTTAAACCCTGGGCCTGAGAGCGGGATTCAAGCCCTGACCCTGGTTCCCTGCGGGCCGCCTGCCCGCATTTTCCTGAGGCTGAGCCCCCGCAAGCTGAAGCCAAAAATGATGGCCCAAATGATGAAGCAAGCCAAACCAAAAGAATCATGGCACCAAATAAGGGGACAATAAAAGCCTAATGAAGGCAACAAAATCCCAACCATTAGCTTCATGAGTTTGAAGGCTACACCAGCAGCCAATCAAGAGTCATCCCCAGGAGAAGGCACAGGCCTACGACCTGACCTCATGACCACAAGTCTAGAGCAAGATAATCAAGTAGCCAATTCAAGATCTCTGACCAATGAAAGAACCCCTGGCCCAGGTACCATTTTGCTGCCTTTGAACCCAAGCACCCAGATCTCCCAGGCCCACATCTCCCTATGCCCTGATGAACCCCCATGGGAAATGTTAAGTTTGGAGGTGGGGTGCTGTATAGACCCAAGGACCCTGCGCTCCAAACTTGATGCCATTTTTGAATGAAGGTTATGTTATTTTGGCTTACACAGCTGCTGCCTTATTTTGTCTTTGCCATCTATCAAATCAGGACATGATCATCTAGCCCTCCTGCCCCTCCCCCTGCAGATCCCTGCCTCCAGGTGTCCCCTTTGGTCCTGTCACCTCACAGAGCCCCCTCTGAAACCTGGATGTAATGCTTACACCCCAGAAAAAATCCTTGAACTAGATCCCTTGGCTCGCATACAATCTGCAGTTTGATACAACCGTCAAGGCCCCTGGATATTATCAACACCCAAGTTTTTTAGAGGCAAATTCAACTACCTGCCTGCCTACAAACTTGATATGGAACTGCCTGCAACCCCCAAGCCAATGCCTGCCTCCTCACCCAACCTCCCAACCTATCACACTGACAAGCTATTTGGGATTGTGTACATCACCCAAGTTGTTTAGAGGCAAATTCAACTATCTGCCTGCCTACAAACTCAATATGGAACCGCCTGCAACCCCCAAGCCAATGCCTGCCTCCTCACCCAACCTATCATACTGACAAGCTATTTGGGATTGTGTACATCACCCTCACAGGGGTGATTGACACTATAATCCCAGCCGCCTGCCCAAAGTCCTGGGTGAGGAAGTCCTTTCCCCACCTCTTTAAGTTAGCTCCTCTCTTGTGGTGGGCTTTACCTGCAAAAAACCTGGCTTGGGTGATCCCTGAAACCAAGGGGCTGGTTGCCTGAGACTGGACCCCTACATAAAGGTTTGAGATGGGGTCTTTCTGGCTGGCAGGTTGCACTGAGATGGTAGGGTTCTTGGTTATGATGCTGTAAATTGAGATGGCATGCTTATGATTGCTTTTGAGATGGAGAAGGTTGAGAGAATGGTTTCAAGGTGTCATGGCCTACCCTTAGTTAAGGGAACGTTCTTGGGTTAGGTAAAGGTTTGGTAGCCCATGTAGGGATCCTGATTGAGAGTTGGTGGTCCCATCATCCCAGTTGAGGTTTCAGAATGTTTGGATTTGGGTTGTACTTGCTATTGGGAGTGATTGTGAGGTTGTTGCTAAGTGGGATGGTACTCAAGGATGTACAGGTTGATATAGTTGGTTGTTAGCTTATCTACCCAGGTGGACCCGGTATCCTGACATGCTGGGTTCTTTGGGAAAAGCATTGGGGTTGTAGGTTAAGGCTTTATAAGCTGGATGGGTATTTTTATTTGAGTAATGTATGTTGTCTACGTTGGTTGTTCTAGGTAAGTGGGGAGTATATGATTTGATTTGTGGATTTATTTAGGATGCAGGCTCCTTGGCCAGAGTACATTAGAAGTTGGTGGGGGGATTGATAATCTAGTAGCTACCTTTGGGGGGTATGTATGGTATTAGGGGAGGGTGGAGGTAAACTTGGGGGAGGTGATGACCAAGTCAATCGTGCGAAGGGTATTGAAGCTAGTTTTGGCCATCTCGCGCAGCAGGGCTTCGGAGGCGGGGCCGGTGTCTTGGACCATCTTTGTCAGGAAACCGACCGGGTTCTGAAGAAGGTTCCAGGGGTGGTCGAATTCAACGATGCGGCCGGCATCCAAAACAAGGATGCGGTTGTAGTTGCCCATGACGGTGTTGAGGCGATGGGCAATGGTGAGGACGGTGGCGTTGGCAAATTGGGTGGAGATGGCAGTTTGGAGCTGGCGGTCAGTGCCCAAGTCAATGTTGGCGGTGGCCTCATCCATGACCAGGACTTTGGGGTTGCGAAGGATGGCGCGGGCAAGGGAAATCAGTTGGCGCTCGCCAACCGAGAAGTTGGAGCCATTGTCCGACACTTGGGTATCGAGCTGGTGGGGGAGACCGGAGACGAGTTCATTCAGTTTGGCATGGTTTAGGGCAGTCCATATCTCTTGATCGGCATGTCGCTGCAGGGGGTCCAGATTGAATCTGAGGCTCCCCTGGAATAGGAAAGGTTCCTGGGGAATGATGGCGATGCTGGTCCGCAGGGCATGTAGGTTCAGCTTTGTGATGTCCTGGTGGTCAATGAAGATTTCTCCGGTGGGCTCGGTTAGACGGAACAATGCCGTCAAAAGGGAGGATTTGCCGGCCCCGGTCCGCCCAACGACGCCAATCTTTTCCCCCCGGGAATGTAGTTAGGGAAATGCCATTTAGGACAGGGGGCTGGTTGTTTGAATACGACAGGCCCATGTTGCAGAACTCGATCTGCCCGGCGGTGGGCCAATCAGATGGGGGCAGAGTAGGCAACTCCGGCTCCTGGGGTAATTTGGTGTAGCTGACTATGCGTTCAACGGCAATAAAAGTTATTTCCACTTCCACGCTTTGGCGGATGACCCACTGGATCGTGCCAATCATCTGCAGGATGTAGCTTAGAGAAAGCCCCACCAGGTTGGCCTGCTGCGTAGCCCGCGAAGCAATTGTAGCGTAGGCTGCCACGGCCAGGAATAAACACGAAACCATGTCAAGGTTAAAGCCTAGCCACCTTGCCGTGCTATAAAATACAAACCCAGCGCGACAGTTTTCATGCTGCAGCTTTAGGAAGCGCTGTAAAAAGACACCCTCGGCTCCAAACGCCCGGACGGTGGCCAGGCCTTCCAGGGTCTCGGAAAGCAGCGAATACACTGGGCTCCGGGAAGCCGACTCGATGCGCTTGACCTGGCGGCTGGTACTGATGTACACACTGCGCAGCCACCAGAATCCACCCGTTATGGGAGGCAACGCCAACAGCACCCAGGGGTTGTTCATGCATACAACAATCATCGAACCAATAATGATCAGCAGCGTCTGGGCCATGTCAAACGAATTCAGCGGCAGCATCTCATCCGCCAAACACTGGTCCTTGGAAAACCGATTCAGGATACGGCCGTGTGGGTTGGTATGGAAAAACGACATTGGGGACCCTAAAACCCTCTCCAGCATCGCGCCAAACAGGCCGTCGCTGGCATTCAGCATGCCCGAGAAGAATAGGAACCCCCGAACCAGGGCCACTACCAGCGTCACCGCCACCAACCCACCATGGATAGCAGGATTGATCGACTCCTGCTGCTGTTGCCTTGGCATGGCCGTCCACTTTGCTAAAAAGTAATCCGCCCCAACCGACAAGGCCTGCCCCAACAGAAGAAGCATAAAAGTAAATACAACCAACGGGATGGGCCCAGCGTACTTGAAAAACTGTAGGTAAGTGGACAGGGGAGTCTTGCCTTCAGCCTGCTCCTCTTCAGCAGGGCTAGTTTCCTCCTCCGCTTCGGTATACTGAGTGGTGCTGGCATCCTTTGTATAGCTATTTTCTTCAGTAGACGAGAACTCCTTCAGTATGCTCAGGAAGGCAGATTCAGTTGATTCATCAGCCATCACTTCCTCCACTGGGCCTGACTTCTGAATAGAGCCCTGATCCAGGATGACAACGCGGTGGCATTCCCGGATGAACTGGAGCTGATGGGTTACGAGCACCACTGCGCGGCCCTTGAGGAACCCCATGATGGCATTGGAGAAGAGATGGCGGCCTACGTTGGGGTCTACGGCCGAGAGGGGGTCGTCAAGGATGTAGAGATCAGCTTGGCGATAGATGGCACGCGCGAGGGAGACGCGAGCGCGTTGCCCCCCACTAAGCGTAACACCGCGTTCTCCAATGTAAGTCATGTCGCCACTGGGGAGTCGCTTCAAGTCGGCATCCAAGCAGGAGACATTCACCACCTCCCGATACCGCTGCTCATCATAGCTAGCCCCAAACAGGATGTTTTCCCGAATACTGCCGGCTAGGATCCATGGCACCTGTCCCGAATAGGAGACAAGCAGATCTTGTCCAGCCAAGGGAGAGTTTCGTAGCATCGATCCTGCAGAGTTATAGAGCTCCCCAAGCAGCGCCATGCACAGCGAAGATTTGCCACTTCCAACCGATCCCACCACAGCCACCACTTCACCCATGCGAAGATCCAAGCTGATGTTCTCTAGAACAAGTGCTGAGCGATCAACACTGGCATCAGGCGCCGCCCACATGAAATCAGCTGCCTTGACGCTAATGACTATCCCCGGCTGTGCCTTCTCGGCGTTTGTCTCGTGGGAGACCTCAGGCAGCAGCAGATACTTGGTGATGCGCTGCACCGAGACGGTGGCGTCGGAAAGCCCCTCGATTGCCTTGGTGAAGAAGTTTGTCATGGTTAAGCGGATAATGTTGAACAGGGATAGCGATACAAAGACACGGTCGGGGGTGAGGGTGCGATTGTTCAGTGCCCAGTAGGTGCAGAAGGCGATGGTGGCAATGATGGCGGGGAAGCTAAAGAAGAGCGATTCGTTTGTGGCTTTCATTGCAGCGGAACGCCGCAGCTGTTTGATCTCCTGGCCTCTGAGTAATCTGACAATGTTCCGCATAGCGGCTTCCCAGGAGGATAGTTTGATGAGTTGAATCCCCAAAAGGATATCCGACAGCATGCGGATTCGGCTGTCTCTTAGGGAAGACGAAAGCCGGCGGATGGCCATGAACCGGCGACTAAACCAGAACTGAAGGGGAATGTAAAAGAGAAACGTGCACAGCCCAATAAGGCCCGCAATGCCAATGTTGAGGTACAGCAAAACTGCAACTGCTGTCGTCTCGACTGGCCCAATCCAAATGAAATGCACAAAAGCCATGTTGGTCTCAAATATCTGTACGTCGTTTGAGATGAGGTTGATGACGGCGCCATTCGAGAAGGAGGAGGCGCTTGATAGGTGCAGCGACTTGCTATACATGAGGCTGGTGAGCCCTGCACGCACTCGCTGTCCACAGCGCATTGCCGGGAAGAAGAAGTGGTGATGAAGAATACCATGCAGCAGGACTGCCAAGACCATCCCAGTTGCATAAAGGAAGCCCTAGCCATTAGCACTAATAATAAGCTTTCTTACGTTCTCTAAATCCTCCCCAGGTACTTGGAAAAACCTAATCATGTAGCCCAAGAAAATGGACTCGCAAATCTTGGCCACCGATTCTAACAGTGCCATGGCACCAGCGTAACAGAAGATATTGCCATACACGGCAAACAGTGCCCGCCATAGGCTAGGCGTATCAGGACACCTTTGGCATTCAGCACGCCATTCTGTCTCTAGCCTTGCAGCTAAAGAAGCAACATCGTCCTCCAGCGGCAGTTCGTATAAATCTTCGTTTTCAATCTTACCCCGCCGTCCCTTGACGATGGTTGGCAGTACCCAATAGAAGCATATCCGGGAAAAGATGTTGGCTTTTCGAATAGGGCAAGGTGCCCTTGGAGTACCATTCGACTTCTCCATGCGAAAGCAAGCCTCTCAGTCTGGTTTATAAAGCCTGCTCGGCAAATCTACCCGTACCTTCTTACCAATGGTCAACTGGACATCAAAGCATACAACATAAATTGCATTACAAATCCTCCTTATCACCAGTAAATCCAACCTGCTTGACGTCACCAATTCCTTTTAAAGCCCAAGCGGCATCATCGCTTTGGAAATTCTGATGTTTGATAACGCTTCCTTTAGATCAGCAGCTCTACTGCCGCCAGGGGCTTGCATTTATGTTTAATTCGATAAGCTTCCCAAGCAGAAATGAAAGACTATTCCGGAACCGACCAATGAAAAAGGGATCCTATCGGACTTGATCAAATAAGGATTGGGTTTGCTTGATTGGAATCGACAATGCAACCAATCGTACCCTCTGCACTGGGAATTCCGGTTCTCCGATCAGCGTTTATTTCCCACTCTGGCGATACCATCTCTAACCGCGCAAATCAAATTTAAAAATCAAATTTAAAATCAACTTTAAAAATCAAACTTAAAAATTAAATTAAAAATCAAATTCAAGCAGGCCACATTTCCACCGGCTTGGATGTCCTAGGGTGAGGTGCTGTATCCAGCCTGCCTTGCATAAAGGGCTTATCCAACTAACCCAATATTTAAAGCTCCTGGAAAATCTGCCCGTGGATTTATGGTCATGCGTACCCTTTCAATCGTGTAATAGAATGCTTGGGTCAGCTTAACTGCCACAAAGCTCCTTCAATTGTCATCCAAAGAAGTTGACCACTAGCATACTTATTTCCCTCAAACTACTTCATTCCCTTATTTGGACATAATGAGTCATGGCAAGCAATTGTACTTGTTGGCCGATCAATCCCAACCACCAGACAATTAATTGCAAAAGGTTCCATGTCTCACTAAGCAACCACTAGGGAACCACTAGCCATTCCAGACATCTCATAGAAAATAGAAATCACCTTAAATCCAATAAGCCGCTTGGTGGTTAATTCAGCCAATTGGTAAGATGGTGTCCAGCGCCCACCTCAATTAAGGAAGCGTACATACATTACGCTCCATAAACCTCCCGTCGCCTTTTTACCTTGCGCCATCATGATTTTTACCCAAGCCCACCCAGCAAATTAATCACCCGCCCAACGTGTCACCGCCGTCTAAACAAAGATATCCCATCCATCACAAGCCTTAAATGAACTACTGCCGCTTTAAGCCCTCAGAAATCCCCAATTAAAATTAAAACCCCACCATCAACCCCTGGAAAATCATACCGATAGGTTAAATCTTTTCAGGCGGGTTCCGCAACAAACCACTTACCCCACATCGATCTGCCGTACCCAATAAAAAGGGTTCTCCGGCCAGCCGAAGCGGCAACCTTCAACCTAATAGATCCTAGATCATCAGCATAAGGATTTAAACCCCATTGCTTTTTCCCCCTACCTACAATGTACCGAGAAACCCAAGTCAACTGGGTATAGCAATGTCAAGCTCTTCAACACCCATTATCCTCACAATCAAACCAATTTGGTGCCCCCAGACCACTTATAGTTCATTATCAAATTGGGGAAGACAGCAGCCCAAAATGGATAGAGATCTGCAATAAGATACCATCTTTATTAGGGGATAGGTGATAACATACTTTACAGGGCAACCATCAAGTCACCCTTGGGTGGTTTAATGGTATTATCCAAATAGGGCTCAAGTTTCAAAACTTATCCAGGGCGCTTGGTAGGGATCAGCTTCACTTCTTATAAAGAAACATGACCACATATTCCAACATCTCAGGCAGAAAGCCATTATATACATCTTGGGGTGACCCATCAAGCGCCCCTGTATACTGTAAGGTATGCTGTCAGTCAAGGTGATGATCTCAATCACAATACTCTCTCTACCCCCTGTTCTTCATCCTTGGCCCAGATCAGGATCTGCAGTAGGCCCAGAAAACCATGTACAGCCCGTTTCTGGGCAGGTATCACATACCAGGGGCTTAACCAGTTGTGATGAAACTTCCTGGTGTCTTCTTGAGGATCTTCAAGCTGATCCAAGCTTTTATCAAATAGGGCTGTGACCTTGAAGGGCCCAAGGTGGTTGGATCCAAGCTTTGTAATGCAAGAGTTTTAGGCCTGGGCTGGGGTACCCCTAGCATAGCCAGCTTCCAGGTGCCTGACCTCCCCCTGGGGTTATCCTTGGTCAATGCCATGTTCAGCTCTTGAGGACAGCATCCAAGAGGACACGGCAGGAAACCTTTATCATAGAAGGTTCAGGGTTCAAAGCTAGCCTTGGGTTAGCCTTCAGGGTAAAATTAAGGGCACCTACCTAAATTTCCTGGAATACACAAAGAAGAGTCCCTTTTGGCAAAAGGGAAGGAAAAAGCTTGAAGGTTATAAAAGCCAACACAAATGCGGATAAACCTTGTCTTTATTAGGAGAGATGATTCTACTTAAATAGTAGGCTGGGCAGGCTGATCATTCACTAGATAGACAGAGTGGCTGGTGAGATCATCCTGAGCTGAGCCTGTACCAGGATCAGTCAAGTGCAGGCAGAGTAATCCAGAATGTCTAGAGATCAATGTCAGCCCATTTAAGGAAGGTGGGCAAACTCTGAAGCCAGAAGGGGATCCAACCAAATCTTTGCAGGTACAATATCTGAAGGCCATACCAAAATAGCATAGATGTCACAATGTCTGACCAGAGATGCTGCATGTTTGACCAGCTATTGTGCCAGTGAGAGGGGCCAGCCATATCATAGGCTTTAACTCATCCAGATCCACCCCTGGCACCCCATCAGCCCATGGAAAGTATGGAGCTATGCCCATGTTTTCTAAGGCCCTCTTTACCCAGTACCCCTTCACAGCATCACCCACAAGTTCCACCCCTCCATCTGCAATAAGGTACTTGGGCCAGCCAAAACATGCCACAGTCTTATTACCAATGAAGCGGGTGGTGGCAGTGTGGTGGGTGGTTGCCCAGGCTATAAGCCAATCAGTGAAGTAGTTGCTGGCAGTGGCAACATGCTCATTTCCCAACTTACCCTCCAGCAGGGCCCCTTCAATCCCTGGGTCCCAGCGTTCAAAGGGTCCCATGGCTTTGGCGGGTAAACCTGATGTAGGGATCCTGCTCACCAGTCCCCAAAGTGTGTCCTGGGTCATAGCCAGGGACCAGCTTGGAGGAGTTGTCATTCTTCAACAGTGGTGAGTGGTTGGTTAGGAGCTTATATTTGGCCTGCATAAGAGCAAACTATTCCAATACCTTTCCAATTACCAGGCAAGCGTCTCCACCATACACTTGTATTTCAGCAGGCGCTAGCCCTTCTGTAGGCCAATACCAATCTTGTAATAGTCTAGCAAACTCTCCACCAATAAACTCTCTTTCTCTATCTGTCATTTCAAGATGCCTAGTCACCTTTTCCCACTCCTCCTGGGCAGACTTACTAGAGGCAAATTTTCTGTAACCTAAGCAATAGGATTCTTTGTCCCTTGGGCTAGGGTAGAAGATGTGGGGTAATTTACTCATAAAGCTTATATTCTTTTATCACAGGAAATTTGGTTAGGGGTTGTAATAGGCTTTTTATTCACAGTCAGAAGGAAGATTCCCTTAGAAACCTTATGATATATGGCCTTAGGATAGGGGACAATGAGGGTTTGTGCCAGTACTTGGAGTCCTTTAACAATATCTTGGACTCCTTGTACTTGGTCTTTGGCTTCAGCTCCTTGGTCTTAGGCTCCTGTACTTCGGTCTTGGGCCCCTGCACCTTGGTCTTGGGCTCCTGCACTCTGTTCCAGCTCAGGCTTTCTTTTCTTGGTCTTTGGCTCCTTCTGTAGCTCTTGTGGCCTTTATAATCCACTTGATCCAGTCCCTGAAGAGTCTCAGGTAGCTCTCCCTTTTATAGCCCCTTGTTTCAGACCAAAAATCTCTCTTCGAACTCTGGTTTTCAATAGCTTAAACTATCCAGTTTTTCTCCTTCTATGATATATTAAACTTTAAAACTTACTTCAGCCAATAAGAGCCCTGAATTTTCTGCCTCTGCTCCTCATTTTTAGGCTTTAAGTCTTAAGTTAAAGCCCTTAAAACATTGATTGAATAGCTCCAGCTTGCCGCCAATCATACGCCTCAATTCAACAGTTTTGCCAAAAAGGTTTCCCCAGATGACTTGCTCTTGACCCTGGTTTGAACCTGAGGCTGTCTTGCTCCAGGTAAACAACTGCTCCGTGTTTCAAACGGTTTTGCTGTGATTCCTGTCATGTTTTCCCAGCAAATCTTGAGCGCTTCCACATATGTTTTACTTAGGAAAATTTTGACCTCTCAATTTTACAACGTTTCTCTGTGTTTCTCTGTGTTTTTCTCAACGTTTTGCAACTTTGAACCCACTTGCTGCTTGTCCTTTTGCCTCTCCTAGTTGTTCTTGGAAAAATTTGCTCTTTTGCCCTCACAGTTTCTCTGTTCTATTTCCGGCCTCTTTCTAGCTCCCTTCTTCCTCAATTCTCCTTTCTAAATAAATTTACAATTTTAACAAACTGTAGATCATTTTTAATCCTCCTTATTTTTGATTATATGATGTTAACCCCTTTTTTAATCATAATCAGGAAGTATTTAATTATTATTTAACTGCTTTTTTTTATATATTTTCCTCTCAAAAGACACTAAAATCAGTTCTTCCAGCCTCTGTATCCAGTCTGGCTAGTTCCTTCAGGTTATCTCCTGGTCCTGCACTCACATCTTCTTAGCTCTTTAGTCCTGCAACACAAACTTCTGGTCATTTGGCCATCCTTCATCATGATCAGCTAGTCCTGCATTATAATCTTCTGGTCCTTCAGCTTATCCTCAACCAGTCCCTCAATAAATTCTCAGTAGGAACCTCCTTAGTTCCCTCTGCACAATGAACCATATGGGCTCCCACAATTCAATATGAATTAACAGTCCATCAACTAGTCTTCACTGTGATCAAACAGTCCCTCTCACTAGTCTTCTCTGTTAATTCTGTGAACCACCTCGGTTCTTTATCTCAGTCCCCATTACCAGAACTTGTAGACCCAGGCATGAGTCTACATTGAACTGGCATTTGACTGGGCCATTGCAAGTGGCACTCCACTTAGGCCATTCAACCATAGATCAATGTCTATGCATTGTCTTTACTCACCCAGGTGATTAAGTCTGGGCTTTGAGTCACAGAGTAATCAGCTCTACTTCCCAGAGACCTGATCACACCAAGTTCTGCAGCTTGCTTCCCCAAGCAAACCGCCTTGGTGACACCTCTGAGCAAATCTATCCCCTCCAATGCTCACTTTGGGTTTCCCCCAAAGCTCCCATAGGGGCATAAACAAGGACACCCTACCAGTCTGTTAGGTAGGATGCTTGCTCACAGACCTCTTGTAAGTGTATTAGGGTACGTAGAGCCCTCAGAGCTCTTCCCCTCCCTGGCAGCCCGCGTTACCCGCCAGGGGTCCAAAACCTACTCCCACCAGACAGACAAAGTTCCCTACTTGCTATTTCAGTCTTCACCCTTCCGCAGCCACAGTTCCCTGCTAGGTGAAGCACTATAGCCCAAAGCAGCCAATATCCTCTGCTGGGTGGAGGCAACATCTGCCTCTGGTAGTCCTTTGTTACCTACCAGCCAGGCCTTACTTACCCTATTAGTCCTCTGTTACCTACTAGGCTCACCTTACTCACCCTAGTAGTCCTATGTTACCTACTAGGCTCACCCTACTTACCCCTAGTGGCCCTATGTTACCTAATAGCTTACAGTGTCATCAGCTAACCACACATTGTCACTCTTCAGCATATTGTCTTTATTTGAAGCCAAATCAACCCTTGCCTGCAAAACAACACACATGTGGATCACCACACCTGACCTAGGCGGGGCAGGTTTAGACCTGTTATCTTTATATAACACAGACGTCTCAAGGAGTTCCAGGATGTCTAAAGGATGCAGGGCCACCAACCCTTACGCCTCATGGTTTCAAAGAGGCTGCACCCTCTGATATGGCCCAAGGGGGGTGGTAGTGAAGGATTGTGTCTGTTTGATGTGAGGTGGCAATTTAGGACATCCTTTTGCCTATCTCTGATCAGCAGCAGACGTTAGCAGTGTCTGCTGTAAACAGAATTTCATTTTATTTTGATTTGACAATGGTTGCTGAGTTGAAGCCCTTGTATCAGGTGGCCCCAGGGCAACAATAGAGCATGGGCTAGTCAAGGTCTAACCTGCCATCCCTGGTGATAGGCGCTATATATGTTTTGGGGAGTGTGTCAGCTGAGACTAACTCCTTCCCAGGCTTGTAATAATGCAGAATTAACCAGGAGATAGACATTCAACCCATCCTGCTTAACGCTTGGTCAGATGTGACCACATGCTGAAGTATTGGAGGGGCTCATGGTCTGTGAGAGCCTGGAGTGAGAAGGTGACACATTTCAGGTAGCAATACCATTTCTTGCCACAATATACAGCTGCAGCTAGCTTCTTATTGTGGATGAGGTAGCACTATTGGGTGCCAGCAAGTTTTCTGGACCGGCAGGCTACTGGGAAAAAGACACCTTTATCAGTTTTTACCCACAGTACACCCCCTATGACCTGATTGGAAGCCTCAGCTCCAAGCTCATCTCTGTGGTTATTGTTGGGGAAGCGGAGGATTAGTGCCACAGTAAGTTTATGCTTGAGCTTCTCATAGGCTTGATCCTGCACCAAAGCCCATTAGAATCTTTTTTCAGCATTAAGAGGCTCTGTAAGAGGGCAATCAGCTCCCTGAAATTGGGAATGGATCTGTGTACGTACACAGTCAACCCTGGGAACAAGTGTACTCGGCCCACTTTGGCAAGAGGTGGCATGTTGATGCTGTGTTTGATTTTAGAAGATCCAGGGTTTACCCCTTGGGCAGAGATGGTGTGCCCCAGGAACAGCAACTTGGGCCGTAGGAACTCACATCTGGAGGGCTTAGCCTTCAGATGATGCTTGCAAGGTACAGCAGGCTATCTCAAAAACGCCATCTTGAAACACACCATCTCAGATTTATGCTATCCCAAACGCATAGTAGAAACACCATTTTGATTTACAGCATCACGGCTATGAAAGCAGGCCTTAAAGTTTTTTAGTTTTTTTGAACTCCAAAAAAGTCCAAAAAATAACATAAAAAATTAAAAAATTCCTAGGCTTAAAAAAAGCCTCAGGATTTCAGATCCTCAATAAAGAGGGGGTCAACTAGAAGCAACAAGGCTGTTTAAAGCCCAACAGTCAAAATATACCCCAAAAAACCATTTTCATCTATCAGAACTATGATCTATACTTTATAAGATGGCTATAACAGCCCCAGACACTGAAAAAAAGCAAAAAAAATGATAAAATTAAAGCAAATGAGTGAGAAGATAAAGAAGAGTTTATTGAAAATAGGCTAAAGCATTAGTAGAAAGAGCAACAGAGATAGCTTGGAGATGCTCAAGCCTTTTATCCTTAGAATAGTAGGCAAGGACAACCTTGCTGATCTCAGTGTACTTTTTCACCACCTTGGTCTGCTTGGGGGATCACCTTTGGTCTTCATGCCAGTCTTAAAGACTGGGCAGAGATGGACTGCTAGGGTTTTAATGGGTGAGGGTCTTGTTGGATTTAGGCTTCTTGACCCTGACCCTAGTTGCAAACTGGCTATGTCACCCTTCATGGGAAGAGGTGGTCTTGATCAACCTGTCTTTGACCTGCTTGAAGCAGTTCCAGGTGATTGAGCCACCGCCTTTTTGGATGTGGTATTCTCCCTGAAAGATACTAACCCATTGAGTTTCAAAATACTCAATAAAGGGCGCTAAGGCTGCCTGGTTGGAAATAATATAGGGGTGTAAGAGTAGAGCATCATAGAAGGCATTGGTCTCCTCCTTTCTCACTAGAGCAAGGGCAGCAAAGCAGTTGAAGACGTCCTTGACTTCTTTGGTGCCTTCTGCATGATTGATCTCATGCAGATCAGAGCACTTTTGGAGAAGGCGGCAGAGTGCTTGCCAGAAGGGGAAGTAGCATCCCTGAGGGAAGCTCTTAAGACTTTGATAAAAGCATTGGCCTGAGCCTGCTCAAAATCAACTACCAGATATTCAAGGTAGGGCAGGCTTTCCGCCTGCTTATTGGTTGGGGTGGCTTCCTTTTCCTGTGACTGGGCCTTCTTCTTTTGCCCTCTGGTCTTCTTGGGCTCCTCTTCAATGGTGGGGAGGATCTCATCAAGTTTAGTCTTTAGGATAGTGAGAGCATAGGCATATGTGTCCTGCTTTTTGTTGGGGAGGAAGTAGAAAGCAAGGGGAAGGATTAGATTTCTGACCTGCTCATGGATGTTCTAAAGCTGGATAAAGAGCTTTGGGCAGGTTGAGAAAGTGCCATCTGTAAGCCAGGTCCTGCATTTCAAGAGGGTGTGCAGATCCAGGTTTGTGGCAAAGCAAGTAACACGCTCCCGTGTTTGGGCTGTTGTTGTGGAGAAGGATTATCTCCTCATGACAAGATAGTTTTTGTTCCTCAGTCAAAATCAATTGATTAATGGAGGTAGCACTGATGCCTTCAGTGCTCAAAGCATACCTATGATCAGTGAAGTATTTATGTAATTTTGCAGTATCACTAACAGAGGCAATTTGGGAGTCATTGAGGTGAAGAAGGGCATTGTTCACCACCTCAGTTGAGGTTTTGTTCTTGGTGGTGGGGATCACTTGCCAAAGAACTAGAAGATCAGTTGATATAGGGGATCAAATGGCTCAGTGCAATCATGACCAACAGTTAGGGCTTTAAATCTGGTGAACCCATAAGTGGTGAGCCTTGCTGGGCACCTATCATTATCACATTTGAAGTGATGTTGGCGGATGGGTTTCTTCTTGTCATTACAGCTGAATCTGTATCCCTTGTACACCAAGCTGGTTCCTCTCTTTTTGGACATTATAGGGTAGCTAGCAGGGTACGTGATGGGCACAGAAAAGACAAATTTTCAATTGAAAATGTTATGGACAATGTTTACATCCCAGAGCTCAATTTGGTCATTTGCAGGAGCACCAGGCTCAGGTTCCTGCTCAGGTTCTTCCTCAGGCTCTGATGTGAGATCAGATTAGTAACTGAACTCAAACAGCTTCTCTTGGGGATCAAAGGGGGAGTATACAGAGTGAGAGTGGGGAGGGGTTGGGCTGGGCTGGTTTCCTCTGGATCAGGCAATGGTGCTGGGGTCTTGTGAGAAGCTTTAGCATTAGCAGCCTACTTTTTGGGGGGGTAGTTTGGGCCTTTTTGGCCTTAGGAGGATTGACCTTGCCCTTGGAGGCCTTGGGAGTAGCTTTGTTGATGGACTTGAGAGGCATCTAAAAGTAAATTAGTATCAAATTATGGGCATTTTAAAGCAGGCTTCAAATAAAAAATGAGAATGTTTATAATACAGTAGTTTTCAAACCTGTTGAGATAAACATATATTAGTCAGTTTAAAACACATGGACTCAGTCACAAAACAAATTTCAGCTGGAATCAGTTGAATATTAATTTACTCAATAAAGCTTCCATTTATCTAGGGCTGGAAAACAAAAATAGTAAATAATACAAAAAAATAGAGTCAAATACTGAATTCTGAAAATGAGATAGCAAACACATGGAACTCAAATTCATAACACTTGCAATCCAGTCACTTGCTGAAGCATTCTACATCAAATTTGATTATGAGTGTATGGTAAATATTATACAAGCAGAGAACACATGAGGTTCAGTCACAAAAGTGATGAACTCAAACACAAAACAATTCATTTTTTTGAAAATATTGATTATTTTTGGGGCTCAAATTGGAAATAGTGGATTCAAGGAGTGAATCCAACAAAATCTATTCAGGGAAATAAAGCATTACTTTCAATGTACATGCTTCTAAATCTGGACAAATATGTCTTAGAGACTGTAAAAAATCCAACTGACAAAGTTGGGTTCCAAAAACCCTCTATTGGATAACAGATTTTCCCTTTTGTTTTCTTTATCCAGTCATCTCCCTCATTACATATTCATTATGTACTTTTTAAATTTTCCCCTAAATACTTACCATGATATCTCCCTGAAAGTTATCTTGGTTTCCTAAAAAACTATAATAAAACAGTAAAAAACAACAAGAAACCCCAGTTCAGCATAGAAATCAACATTTTTAAATTTAATTGTAAATTTTGAAAAAAATTATGCAGAATCACTTTCTCTTGTTGTTTGAGGAAATGCTTCAGCTAAGCTTTTCCCAGATTATTTTACTCACCATTGCAATCCTTCTGAATTTGTTTAATAGTCACCAGCGTCTGCGGTTGTCTCCTGCCCAAAACTGGTTCCTGTCAGCTTGGTCTCTGTGGTTTGGGGTCTGGCCTGGTCCACCTTGCCAAATGTCTTTGTGGCAAGGTGGAGCACAGGCCCCATTTGTCACAGAGACTGGCTCAAAAAGGAGCACAAACTTAAATAAAACTAATTTTATAGAAATACATTTTTGTTTTTCTGTTATATTAGAATTTTTATTGCTTTTTATTAGTACAGTAGTTTTCAAACCTGTTGAGATAGATGTATATTATTCAGTTTAGAACTCATGAACTCAGTCACAAAACATATTTCAACTTGATATATCTAAATATAAGATAATTTCACGGAAATTGAGCGCTATTTGGCGTGAATGTCTAGTCATATAACAACCTATTCAAACTGGGGACAAATGCTTAACAATTCAACAATGAATGTATCAAATACTATAACACATGAGTTTTAGTCACTGAACGCTTCTACTATGTCTACTATGTTTTTAGTGAACACATGAAAATCAGTCACAAAAGTTACAAACTTGATCCAAAAATGAGCCTCAATAGCAACTGAAACAGACAACATAAATATCAAATATCAAAACACATGAATGAATCTATAATAATGTTAACAACTTGTCCTAATTAAGAATAAAATCTAGAATAAAAAAGGAAATAAATATTCTGAGTATCTGTTTTGGGATTAGAATCAATAAAAAATAAAATTCATCCAAACTCATAATCAACAGTGCACATTTACGGCCTAAAATAATTGATATAGAAATCTAAAAATCTAATTTGAAATAAACAGTAGTGACTACTAGCTTTCATTCTACTATATATGGAGTGATAAAAATTATAAAAAATAAATTATATAGATAAACTGGTTTTAATTTTCTTTTATTTTTTATACCAAAATGGACACATCCCAGCAACAGAGTAACAATAGACCTGTTGTGCGCCGCAGTTGCAGTTGCCCCCGCGGGTCAAAGAGCAGAGTTAGTACAACACAAGTGCCTACTCAGGAAGAAGTTGGGAGAGGAGATTTTAATAGTGACTCTGCACTGACACAGCCAGTTTTAGGAGCACAATGGGCAAGGGGGAAGAGCATCAATCCCTGGGTCCAGAAGCTGTCCAGAAAATACACCAAGGCTGTCACCACTAAAACAGTTAATAACGTCACCACCAAGAGGGTGTCCTTGGAGTAAAACCCTGTATACTGCCGCAATGGTGTTCCTGCAGCCATAATGGAGAAGTTTAAGCCTGTACTTGACACTAGCTAAAAGCCTTACATGAGTGATTCCAAAAGGGCAGACAATGACAAGCTGCCCCAGTATTTCCAAACAACAAAAGGACAGAAGGTGCTTAAAAAAGTTGCTGCATTCTATAGTTAGGTGCCTATGCCCTGTGTTATGCCCAATCCCAATGCGTTGACCCCTACTGCCAAAAAGGCCAAGTACCACATCATTCATGAAGCCACCCACAAGACCTTCACAAGGCACATGGAGGAGACCACTGACTACAGGAAGGCTGCGGCTATTGTTGGTATTTTGGAAAAATCCACACACAGGCTCCAAAAAACCTACCTGAAAACAGGAACTGTTCTCCTTTTGGAGAAATCCAAGTGCTAACCAATACTATTGGTCCAGGAACACCTGTGGGCAATCCAACAGTGGATTGAGAGGAATTGCCATCTTGAACTGGAAAGTATTCAGTCAATGATTGAGTCCACTTTTGAAATCCAAGTTTTGGTTTCCATTTGCTACTGCACAGTCAAGAAATTGAAATTCTCCTGGAAGAAACTTGGGGTATCTCCTTATAACTGCAATAGCCCAGACAACGTTGTCTACTGGCAAAAATACACCAAGACAATAACTGCTCTTAAGGAGAAGGGGACTGTCAAATTCTATTACATTGACAAGTCCTCCTTTGCGTTTTCCATGAGAAACAAGTATGGGTATGTCCCCAAAGGCAAAAAGAACAACATGTCCTGGTGTGTGGCTGTCCAGTCTGTTGCCTACTCAATGGTAGCCCTTCTTGGTCTGCTTGGCATTGAGCTCTATCAAATGATCAAGGGGTCCCACAACAGTACAACCTTTCTGGAATTTCTCCAATTGGTTTAGGAGCACCTGAGGCACACAAGCCTGGGCTTCACCAATATTATTGTATTAGATAATGTTGGGCTCTTGAAGGTGGCTGATATTCTCAAGGAATTCCAGGTGAGTGAGCCTGGCGTTGAAATTGTCTCCCAACAATTGGCTACAGCGCATTTAAGTCTTCTCTTCCTCCCTGCCTATTCCTCATTCCTCAACCCAATTGAGGAGGTCTTTGGGTGGATCAAGAGATTTTTCAAGAAAGGGGCGCCACCTGGGCCCAATGATTTATTTAATTTGCTGCAGGTTGATATCCATACCCTCCCAGCTGAAACTGTGGCCAAATTCTATGGTCATACAGACTTGTTTCTCCCTGCATGCCTTGCCCAGCAGCCAATAAACTAAAGGCTTTGCTGTTCCCAATGCTTTTTTGCATTTAATCTTTAATTTTTGTTCTTATTTAGTTTAATTTATTTCAACTTTATTTCTGTGATTCTACATATTGTGTCAGGTATAATAAAAATTAACAAATCAAAGCCAATTGAATGAATGGAAAAATAAAATATAAGAATATTTATATTTTTATTATTATGATTTTATTTAGATAGTTTTTTCACGTTTTTATATATGATTACAATTATATACTGCCATGTTTTAAAAATTAACAAAGAAATAAGGGTAAATGAATGAATACACTGAATATTTTTTATGTATTTATTTGTTGAATATAGATGGTTTGAGTTGATAATTGTAAATATATATATATATAGAAATTAAAATAGTATTTGGGTGTAGATTTTTATTGGGGGTGAGAGCGGCAGTATTCCAGGACATTGCATTGAAATAGACTAGTAATTTCTATTGACAACACGTATGTTGGCATTGGATCTTTACTAAATAAATTGCAGCAGGTAGAATACGGGAGCATTTTGACACAATTGGTTAGGAGGATTTTTTCTGGTGGAGCAGCCATCCCATAGGTGGCGGCAAGAATAACTGAATACTGAATAACTTGCTCAATTGAGCTGTATCCAGGGGCAATTTTTCCCCATCTAGTAAATGGTGTCAGGAAATCCTGATCCATCAGAGTTGACTGATCCATATTCCAATCACTAAAGCTATAGGTCAACAATAGATGGGTCACAGCCAGATGCAAGACATCTATTCCAGAATACGGAGAAACTATATCAAGACTATTATAGTTTACAATCTAGAAGACACTTGAGAAATTCTGGGCCACAGGTCATTGGTTGATCCAGAAGCTTCTATAATTAAGTACTAGACATTCCAGATTCCAAAAATAGACGCAATTCTGCCAAACAGAATAAAGGCGGGAATTACAACATCCTTTTTCACTGAGAAATGAGATGGAAAACCACCTGTGCAAGTTTTGCACATGTTGAGGGTCTGGATGTACAAGCACTCTGGCTACCGCTAATCTACTTAATATACAGCCATTGCCTGATTTAGTGCCCTTTCAATATACCATTTGACATACTGAGAATAGTAACCAAGCAATATCATATGACAATCCAAGTATCCAGTGGCCCAAGCCCATCCTGCTGCTACCAGTGATAAGGAGCACCTTTTGGGGAAGTTTCAAATATACTTCTTCTCTTCTCTCCTAAATTCTATATTTGAAGCTTCCCCAAAAGGCGCTCCTTAGCACACATTATATGAGCACAAGACGGGACCCAGGCCTATGGATGTCAACTTAGCTGACTGCAACTAAGTCAAGGGATATCCAGGCTGAAGAGGAGAAATTAGTAGCCTTAGATATTACCTTGTTCTAAAACCCTATTCAGGTTTGGAATCCAACCCTGGAGGTTGAAACTAGTGGCTTGGGGATGATAGGTGTGACAGTCCACATGTTTGGTGGTTTGCAGGCAGGGCTAATGTTGGCCAAGCAAAAGTTTGGTTGTTTGTTGTAGGTAGAGGTCTAGTAGGTAACATAGGACTACTAGGGTGAGTAAGGTGATCCTAGTAGGTAACAGAGGATTACTAGGGTAAGTAAGGCCTGGCTGGTAGGTAACAAAGGACTACTAGAGGCAGATGTTGCCTCCATCCAGCAGAGGATATTGGCTGCTTTGGACTATAGTTCTTCACCTAGCAGGGAACTGTGGCTGTGGAAGGGTGAAGCCTGAGATAGCAAACAGGGATTTTTTGTTTGTCTGGGGGGGAGAAGGTTTTGGACCCCTGGTAGGTAACCTGGGCTTCCAGGGAGGGGAAGAGCTCTGAGGGCTCTATGTACCCTGATACGCTTGCAGGAGGTCTGTGAGCAAGCATCCTACCTAAAAGACTGGTAGGGTGTCCTTTTTTATGCCCCTATAGGAGCTTTGGGGGAGAACCCAGAGTGAGCATTGGAGGGTATATATTTGCTTGGAGGTGTCACCAAGGCGGTTTGCTCAGGGAAACAGCTGCAGAACTTGGTGTGATCAGGCCTCTGGGAAGTAGAGCTGATTACTCTGCGGCTGAAAGCTCAAAATTAATCACCTGGGTGAGTAAAGACAACACATAGACATTGATCTATGGTTGAATAGCCTAAGTGGAGTGCCACTTGTGAGGGCCCAGTCAAACACCAGTTCAATGTAGACTCATGCCTGGCTCTACAAGTTCTGGTAACAGGGACTGAGATAAAGAACCGAGGTGGTTCACAGAATTAACAGAGAAGACTAGTAAGAGGACCTTTTGATCACAATGAAGACTAGTTGATGGACTGTTAATTCATATTGAATTGTGGGAACCCATATGGTTCATTGTGCAGAGGGAACTAAGGAGGTTCCTAGTGAGAATTTATTGAGGAATTGGTTGAGGAAGCTGAAGGACCAGAAGATTATGATGCAGGACTAGCTGATCATGATGAAGGTTGGCCAAAGGACCAGAAGATTATGATGCAGAACTAGCTGATTATGATGAGGATTGGCCAAAGAACCAGAAGATTGTGTTGCAGGACTGAAGAGCTAAAAGGATGAACTAGCCAGACTAGATACAGAGGCTGGAAGAGCTGATTTTAGTGTCTTTTGAGAGGAAAATGGATAAAAAAGCAGTTAAATAATAATTAAATAATGCCTAATTATGATTAAAAAAGGATTTAATATCATTTAAGTAAAAAGAAAGAGGAGGAAAAATGATCTGTAGTTTGTTAAGACTGTAAATTTGTTTAAGAAGAAGAATTGAGTAAGAGGGGAGCCAGAAAGAGGCCAGAAATAGGACAGAGAAACTGTGAGGGCAAAAGAGCAAATTTTTCCAAGAACAACTAGGAGAGGCAAAAGGACAAGCAGCAAGCGGGTTCAAAGTTGCAAAACATTGAGAAAAACACAGAGAAACACGGAGAAACGTTGTAAAATTGAGGGGTCAAAATTTGCCTAAGTAAAACATATGTGGAAGCGCTCAAGATTTGCTGGGGAAACTTGACGGGAATCACAGCAAAACTGTTCAAAACGCAGAGCAGTTGTTTACCCAAAGCAAGACAGCCTCAGGTGCAAAACAGGGTCAAAAGCAAGTCATCTGGGGAAACCTTTTTGGCAAAACCATTGAATTGAGGTGTATGATTGGCTACAAGCTGGAGTCTATTTGATCAATGTTTTGAGGGCTTTAACTGAAGAGTTTAAGCCTAAAAAATGAGGAGCAGAAGCAGAAAATTCAGGGCTTTTATTGGCTGAGGTAAGTTTCAAAGTTTAATATATTATAGAAAGAGAAAAACTGGATAGTTTAAGCTTTTGAAAACCAGAGTTCTAAGAGAGGTTTTTGGTCTGAAACAAGGGGCTATAAAAGGGAGAGCTACCTGAGACTCTTCAGGGACTGGATCAAGTGGATTATAAAGGCCACAAGAGCTACAGAAGGAGCCAAAGACCAAGAAAAGGAAGCCTGAGCTGGAACAGAGTGCAGGAGCCCAAGACCAAGGTGCAGGGGCCCAAGACCAAGGAGCTGAAGCCAAAGACCAAGTACAAGGAGTCCAAGAGATTGTTGAAGGACTCCAGGTATTGGCACAAACCCTCATTGTTCCCTATACTAAGGCCAGATATCAGAAGGTTTCTAAGAGGATCTTCCTTCTGACTGTGAATAAAAAGCCTATTACAACCCCTACCCAAATTTCCCGTGATAAAAGGATATAAGCTTTATGAGTAACTTACTCCACATCTTCTGCCCTAGCCCAGGGGATGAAGAATCCTATTGCCTAGGTTTCAGAAAATTTGCCTCTAGTAAGTCCGCCCAGGAGGAGTGGGAAAAGGTGATTAGGCATCTTGAAATGACAGACAGAGGAAGGGAGTTTATTGGGGGAGAATTTGCTAGACTATTACCAGATTTGTATTGGCCTACAGAAGGGCTAGCGCCTGCTGAAATACAAGTGTATGTTGGAGATGCTTGCCTGATAATCGGGAAGGTACTAGAAGAGTTTGCTCTTATGCAGGCCAAGTATAAGCTCCTAACCAACCACTCCCCACTGTCAGAGAATGATGACTCCTCCAAGCCGGTCCCTGGCTTTGATCCAGGACACACTTAGGGGACTGGTGACCAGGAACCCCACAAAGTCACCATTATTGTTTTTGATTTGTAGTACTTCCCCAATGGATGCGTCTGAGGTGTTTGTTTCCATTTGGTATTCCCCATCTTGTTTGAGGTATTGTAGGATAGGCACTGTTGTGAGCTTCCCCTTGAGGCATCTGAAGCAGAGGTCACGTTAAGGGGTCCATACAAACTTGGATTTGGTGCCAGTTATGGCAGATAGGGGGCAGTCAAGACGCCACAGTCAGGTATGAAATGGCGTATGTAGGCCCCTATTCCTAGGAACGTGCAGAGTCCAACTTGTCTTTGGGAGGTGGCATTTTGAAGATGGCCTGTATCTTTTGGCTGTTAGGCTTGATGCTGTCTTTTGAGACTATGTGTCCCAGGAAGGGTGGTTGATTGTGGAAGACCTGAAATTTGGAGGATTTGGCTAGCAGCTTGTGTTATACCAGGGTAGCAAAGAATGCCTCCAGGTCCTTGTAGTGTTGCTCCACCAAGAGGCTATATAAAATAATGTTGTCCAGATAAATCAAGGTGTGCTTGCCTATGTGGGGGGGGGGGCAAACACCTTGTTCATGAAGGTCACAAAGGTTGAGGGAGTGTTGGTCATGCCAAAATTGAGTACCACACATTTTTATGAGCCATACTTTGTGCAGAAGGCCGTCTTGGGGATATCTTCCTCTTTAATACGGATCTTGTTGTAGCCTGCAGTTAAGTCAATCTTGGAGAAGACTGTGGCCCCCCAGGGCATCAAAGAGGTTTTTAATGAGTGGTAGTGGATAACAATTTTTGATGATGACTTCATTTAGGACTCAGTAATCTGTGACCAGGCGCAGGGTGCCATCCTTCTTAGCCACAAAGAAGATGGTGGCTCCAAAAGGGGATTGTGAGGGACAGATAAGTCCTTTCTTCAATGCCTCCTTGAGGTAGGCACGTAAGGTGTTGTCTTCATTTGGGGTCAGGCAGTAGATAGGTTGTGCTTTGGGTACAGCTCCCTTGAGCTGAATGAAATGTTGGATGTGTTTTTCTGGGGGCAACCCGGGTAACACTTCCTCAAAGATTTCTGGGTGACGGGCCACAATTTTGCAATCCTGAGACATAGTGGTGTCCTGGTGATCTTTGAAGTGTATAATCTTGTACTGGCAGGAGTCCCAGTCAATTTTCTTGAGGTTCTCTTTTTCACAGGTTTTTTGTAATGTGTACAAAGACATGGTTGCATAGGAGTTGGTCCACTGAGTCAGGGTATATCTGGTGGTTGACGCCTTTGTGTTTGATGGTCAATACTGAGGTTATCCAGTCCATGTGGGGGTTATTCTTTCTCAGCCAATCCAAACCCAGTACAATGTCAAACTTGGAAAATTAAATTACAGGGCCTTGGATGGTGAAGTGCAGGCTCTTGAGAATGACAGAGAAGGGGGCAGTCTCCCTTGTCACGGCAATGTGATGCTCATCAGCTAAAGTCTTGTTTTTAATCCGCAAAGGATGAGTGGTTAGCTTGAACTTGTCCACAAAGCTGCTGTTGACTAGGGTTCATTTGGCGCCTGAGTCCAGTAGTGCCAATCCTGTGTAACTGCAAAAGTGGAAAGGGTAAGACATCAGTTTATTGGGGTGTCTGGAAATGGTGTAGAAGACCAGGTCCTCTGAGGGCACTTGGATCATTGAACACTGGTCCACATCCTTGGGGAACTACTCATTGTGGGCAAGTCAGGAGTTGCACAGGGAGAGCTTGGCTTTCTTAATGCTCTCCCCAGCTTTTCCCTTGTCTTGGTTGCCCTGTGTTGGAGTGATGCAAAAATGGGTATGGTTTGACTGACCATTGTTCCCGTTTCCATGTCCATTTGAGCCTGTGGGTTTGTGGTTTGTACTATTGCTGTTGTTTCCAGGGGGTGTTTGGCTGGAACAGCCATCTGGGTGAGAGTCTTTTGGTCTTTCTTGTTTCCCAGTTTGTGCTTTGTGGAGAGCGTTGGATGTTTGTTCTGCTTTCTATGATTTGCAATACAGACTCTGTAAATAGGTCACTTGATCCAGGTTCACGTGCCTCATTACGTGCAACTTGAGGGCGTTGTAGTACATGAGGTGTGTGGCTGGGGTGTCAAAAACCATGTCAGAGAGTGCGCGTAGACAGAGTTCCTTGTATGCACTGGTGAGCTCTTTCACAGTACCCGTCTGGATCAAGTTCTTTAATTGATGTATGATCATGAGTGGGGTGTCCTTAAGCACAAGTTTTGCCAAGAAGTCTTGTTTGAATGTATCCCAGTCCTTCTCAGTATGTTCTTCATGCCACTTGTTGCATCAGGTGCCAGCGTCATGCGTCAGTCAGATGGAGATCTCTGCAATCCAGAATTTTTACAGGCATTTCATCTGGGCCAGCTTGCTTTGGGCCAACTGGATCCATGCAGCGGCATTGTTGTTGTTAGCCTAGGCAAAGGATTCTAGGACAGCGCTTTGAAGTCTTTGGGCTATGTAGGCTGGTATGGTATTTTCATCAGTTGCACAGGGCATGGTAGAGGGTGTCTGGAAGAACCCTTGGGCGTACAGGGCATTGAACACGGTAAGTGATATCACCATTTTCTGTATGAGGAAAAACCCATCAGGTATCTTGGTGCCAGATGCATACGGTGCCCAGTCTGCTGGGAGGCCAGACATGATTCTATCAAGGATTTTTTGGCCGCGCAAGTACAGGCAACAAGCAGAATTTTTGGGGAATAAAGTAGGATGGAAAACCTACTTCTGCTATCAATGTTGTAACTGTGCTGTTTTAGCAGTGTTGCAAGGGGAAATATTTAGGAACTAGATAATATTCTTTATTAGGAGATAGGTATTATATAGTTGTTGGAAGTGTGGATCTCAGGAACATGATAGTGTTGATCACACGGTGGGATGTTGAAGGGGGTGGCTTGATCCTGGTAATGAGTCAAGCGCCAAAACAAGGTATCCACTGTAAGGGATCATCATTTGCTATGTTGTTGGATTTGAAATTTTGATTTGACTTTCTAGTCTGGCTTCAAGTGACTGGGTAATTGGATTGCAGGTCACAAACCCACTTACTCAGAACCTTGTTGGTGGGTTGAGCCTGCTGTTTTTACATTAAATTAATTTTTTTGAATTTTTTTGAATTTTTAAAAATGTGTGAACTCAATGACACTTTTCAAAGTTCAAGTCAAACTGCATATTTCCAATGGGCAAAATGAATTAACTGGGATCAGATTTGAAGCGTTTAAATTCATCAACCATTTTCATTAAGTTTACTATGTTTTTTTTTAGAAAAGTGGGAATGTCAAATCCAAGAATCAAATTTCAAATCACTTTTGAATGCCACTAGTAAACTCAAATATTAATTACAGGAACTGGAATCCAAATTTAATGTACAATACACACACTAGGAATCAGCAACCCAAATCAAGAAGCTCCACCACAACTAAAACTAAATGAAAAATTCAATCTTGATAACCATGTTTAGAAATAAAAAGTAATTAAGCTTTAAAATTATCCAAACCCAGAAAGTATACAATATAAACTTCAAATCACAGATATAGGAATTCTGTTACTATTCAAGGCTAAATAAAAAGAAAACAACTACCCACAACTAAACCTAAAACCTAAATAAAATCCATATTTAATCTAAAATAAATTTCTTATTTTATTTTTATGGACCAAAAATTGCATTCCCAACCAGCTCTTGCACCAGCCTGCGGGGCAGCCTGTCCACAAGGGCGTCCCAGAGAGTCCAAGAATAGACCCATAATCCAACTCAAGGGGAGTAAAGCCAACACAGGCCTCCCAAGGCGTCAGCGCCAGTCAACAACCTCCCACATCCCAAGCCAGATCACACAGCCTGAATCCTAGACAGAAGCCGCTCTCAAGGCCTGCCACCAAAGTCTCCTATACCAGGGTCACCGGGAACACTGAGGTTACTTACACCTCCACTGTATACCCAGTTGTCATCTGGCCCCGCACTCTTGATCCAAGAGTTGCCACTTCCTGCCCCTGCGTTTTTGACACCTTCTATGAGCTATTGGCTACAACTGAGGAGCCATCTGCACCTGTGACGTATTCCACCATTGATGGCGCCACCACAAGTAAGAGTGATCCCACCTTCTACACAAAGGTCCCCATCCCCTGTGTTGAGCCTGCCAGCCAGGATGCTGCAGTACCTGCTAAGGGCTGGCGTTGGTTGACTGATAGTATGTGTGAAGCTATCCTCAACTGCCTGAACAGGGGAATGGCAGTTTGGGATATTGCGTCCCAATTTGGTGTCACAGCCAGATATATTGGCAACATCAACAAAAAATACAGCAACATCAGGAAAATTGCCAAATCCACCAAGGCTAAGCAGTAGCCCAAACTCCTTCAGCCCATTCATATCAATGCAATCAAGCAATGGATTACAAAGGATTGCCACCTGGACTTACTTGCCGTCTAATCAATGCTCTCCACAGAGTTTGGACTTTCTGTCTCCAAAACCCTTGTATAAAAAGCAATGGTCAAATTGGTCTTCTCTTGCAAGGTCCTTGGAGTATCTCTGTACAACAGAAATAATGAGAAGACCATTGAGGATTTTCACATTTATGCCAAGACTTATCTGGCCCTAAAGAAGACTGGGAATGTCAAGTTCTTCTATATTGATGAATCATCATTTTCCTCCTCACTCAGGTCTAGGCATGGGTGGGTCAAGAA
Organism: Entomophthora muscae; assembly: GCA_014839935.2. NCBI lineage: Eukaryota > Fungi > Entomophthoromycota > Entomophthoromycetes > Entomophthorales > Entomophthoraceae > Entomophthora > Entomophthora muscae. Next base: position 163,468 of record QTSX02002942.1, read on the forward strand.
GGGGTCCAAGGACGGCATGGCCCATTGTGCAGCTCTCTGTTCCCAGACCTATTCAATGGTTACGCTTCTTGGTCCTCGCGGGTTGGACCAATACCAAATGATCAAGGGTTCTCACAATAGCAGGACTTTTCTCAATTTTCTCCAAGCTGTAAATTAGTACCTCCAGATCAATTACAGCGCCACAACAAACATTGTTGTGTGGGATAATGGCAGGATCCACAAGGTGGATTTGGTTGTGTCAGAGTTCCCACCAATAGATAAAAATAGCCATTTGGCCAGCCACCGCCTGGCTGACTGCCCAATGAGACTTCTCTTCCTTCTGCCCTATTCTCCATTTCTGAATCCAATCAAGGAGGTGTTTGGTTGGATCAAGAATAAGGTGAAGAAAGGCCTCCCTCAGGACACCAAGGATCTCTTCAACATTCTTGAGATCAACCAATTTGTGATGCCACCCAATGTGGTGGCATTTTTTACAAGCGCTTGTAATCCTTCCTCCCCAATGCCTTTGCCTCCAAGCCAATCAGACAAATGGGCGCTCTGGGTTCTATTTGTTTTTATTTTGTTTTTATTAGGGCTGAAAAATTATTATTTATACATAATAACATGACGTTTGATTGTATTATAGATATATAAGAATACATACAAAAGTTAAGTAAAATTGATTATACTAGATATAGAGACACAAATTTTTATTATAATGCACCAAATATTGTATTGACTGTTAAGCTAACAAATAAATAAATTAAATAAGATAGAAATAGAATAATTTTATTTAAATAATTGTGAATCCTTGTTAGAACTTTGGCTATTTTAAGCCACAAATTGGACCTTGCAAGTCATCATCTAGCCTTATTGATTTAGTGCAACTATAGCCACACATCACAAAAACCAATGATTTTCAAGTATCTCTTACTAATTAGTACTTATGATGTGGGTTAAGCATATTGAATATATTTATTAAACATATTACAAGGGAAAGATAATTTGAGTTCTAAAAAATCACTTGTTTAAACATAAGTGGAGTGGACTGCTTGATGCCAATAAATTTAGTTCTTGTTGTTTGTATATGTAATAAATGAACCTGTACTTGACAAGCTATCAAATAAAAACATTTTTAACTTATTTTTATTATTTGACGTGGTTGCAACTATAACTAATGTCTTGTAATATATTTATAAATTTCTATTATAATTTAACTATTGAAAATTAAACATTAAAATTTTAATAATTAAGTTTAAATATTTAAATTAAAATTAAAAATTAAAAAATTAAAATAAATATAAAAGTTAAATTCCAAGGGAACATAGTTTATTAGGGAAATACAAATTACAAAGGTAATGTGATTATTCCAGGGAATTGTACCCTGGAATCAAAATTTCTGCTAATGTGTCTAATTGGATCCACATAACTTCTGTACGTGGTGGACAACCCTGGATGCAATTGCTAGAGGGGTGGCGCCCTGCACCCCAGTGGTTGCCAAACGCTTAATAAAAGGGAGGCAGGTAAGCAAATCAGTCAGCAGATTCTTTTTGGGAGGCAAACAAAACCCATACAACAATGCCAGTGCAAAGGAGCTGTACAGGACATGCTTGACTGTCCTATACCCCTGTGGTGTCTTCTGGCGTTCTAGTGCTAATTGGCATATATCAGGTTGTATAGGTACATCCTCCAACTTTTGATGTTAGTTTTTAATATGCAATGGTCTAGAATTCCTAGGTATACTGCAACGTGAATCCTTTGCAAGGTATATTTTTAGAGAACATGTATAATCTTTTGTTTACTTGAACTAATCTGTTGATATAGGATGTTTGATTGAACTTGAATATAGTTCCAGAGGGCACCCAACGTGTATCTGCCCCCCATGCCTCAGCAAACAAAATAAATAAAGGTTTAAATGTATTCCTGAGGACTGTGTCCACAACTTTATTTGATAATACTTTGAACACTTTGTTAAAAATTTTAGTTTAAAGATATTCTGGTCCTATTTGAAAGTCTGTTTTTATTAGATCTTTTTATATTTATTTATGTTTAAAAAGGGAAATCTTTGATACTTTTATGAATCTATTCATCAAAGTTTATCTTGATATCCTCTCAATTTCAGTCATCTCTTTCAAATTGATATTTTCTCCTATTTCATATGCTTCCCTAATCCACAGCAAGCACCCTGCGGGTGGTAAATATTCCTTGGTTTTTGCTTCAATATTTGAAAAAGTATTCATGTTCATTTGAGTGCTTTTATTGATTTCATTTTTATTTATTTTCTTTAAAGGGGCTACCAGTGATTGGTAACCCCCATAAAACCAACTGGGCGTAAAGGTTGTCACTTCAGCAACCTTGTCCCCATTCCTAGTTATAACTAAAGTAAATATAAGTAAAACATAAAAAACTTACTGATTGTTTCCCCTGCGGTCCCCTCAGCCACAGGCACTCCTTCAGCAAACTTCATGCAAGTTGGCTGCTCTTCATTTGATTTCTGGGCTTGATCTTCCTTATTTTCTGTGCTGCTTGTGTTTTCTCTTGTTTTTCATTTGTTGAATTTTCATTGTTTTGTGTGGCACTTCTGCTTCTTGACTGTGCTTTGTTTTCATCTGTTTCCATTTAATTAGTTTCCTCTTCATTAGTGTTTATTTCCTTTGAGATTTAAGAGACATCAATCAGTTTTTTTTCTTGTTTTTTTTCTTTGGCCCCTTGCCAGAAATCCCACAAATTGTAGGCTGCGTCATTGAAAGCCAGACTTGATAATATTGTTCCCTGTAGATTGAGTAACACTTCTTTGTTCTTTTCATCTATAATATTTCCTAGTTTATCCAGAGCATCTTCCTTTAGCTGAATCAGTGGTTGGCCCTTGTTACCCAGCTTTCCTGTTACTATTTACCTGATTTTTTTTATTTCAACAACCTTTTGCAGATGTGCTTCCAATTCATTTATCAAGTTATAGATATTTGACATTTTGTTTGATTTAAAAAAACTGGGTTTTAATATACTACTCTTCAACACATGAATATTTTTCATCATCAATAATAAATTAAGGACCATAAATGAAATATTGCATTAGAATATAGAATTAGATGTCAACTCTTGATATTTAGAAATCACATACATAACTAACTCAATTTGTTTAATAAAATTCATTGTAAGCTTGGCCTTTTTCATTGTAATTTAGTGAAATGGACTATGTTTATATTAGAGACCCCTTAACGCTTAGTATTATATTGATGCATAGTGCATTTTACAGTCTGTATATTTACCTAATGGTAATAATTCTTTAAACTTTTTAGTCAGATTTTGCGAGGTAATAATAATGTAATAGTTTATTAAATTAATGTTTATTACCCCTTAATTGGCTGATTTTCTTTGCTGTGTCAATTGTACATTTTTTGATATTTATGCACTAGTATCCAATTGGTTGGTTTCACATCCTATTGCACTGGCAATAGTAAATCAAGTTGCCACCCTGACAGCATCCGGTCTCAGGTTGGCAACCACGTTTCCTATTGCCTGTGCAATTGGATGTGAAAGCAACCAATTGGATACTAGTGCGTAAATATCAGAAAATGCACAATTGCCATAGCAAAGAAAATCTGCCAATTAATGGTAATAAACTTTAATTTATTAACTCATTACATTATTCTTACTTCACAAAATAAGACTAAAAAGTTTACAGAATTGTTATTAATATGCAAATATACAAGCTTTAAAATGCAAAAAGTATCAATATTTTTACTGAGTGTTAATGGCACCCTAATATAAGCACAGTCCATTTAAAATTTACAATTAAAAAGACCTTGTTTACAATGAATTTTATTAAACAAAATGTATTGAGTTATGCACATATTATCTAAATAACAGAATTTAACCCATGCCTGCAATATTCTAATATAACATTTACATCTTTGTGCTTTTTTATTATTGTTAATGAAAAATACTAATGCAAATAATTACATGTTACTGCATCAGATATATACCATTTTATTAATTATAGGGAATATCAATAATATAAAATATATATTATTGATTATTAATTGGAAGAAATAATATCAACTTTAATAAGTTGTCACAAAGAAAAGATTTATTTTACTGATCAAAGGACAAGAAGGGGAGGGAATGGGCGGAATGAACATTGTCTTCATCTGCACCTGTGAAAGAGACGGCATCAGAGATAGTGGGGGGGATTGGTAGTGGCTTGGGACTCAGGGTTGGAATGCAGGTGGCTTGATGGGGGGTTGAGGAGACAGGATTGCTGACTGAGAAGGGGTGGCAAGAGCAATTTGCTTCAATTGCTTGAATTCTTCTTCTATCACATATACAGGTTTGACAAAATGGATGGACTGTTATAGGGGGAGGCGGAGGTCCTTTCTTGACTTATCACTATCACTTGCATAGAATATGACAAGATCAAATAAGTCTTGGATAAACACAGAAGGGAAAAGCTCATACCCCCTCTCAATTTGGGAGCACAGTTCATTGTATGTGGCAGGCTTTAAGTGCCTGAGAGCTAGCCCAAAATTGTAGAGACATACATCTGCAAGATGCATGTCAGCATGGTTTGTGGGATAGGGCCAACAGGTATACCCCACAGCCCTAATTTTGTTGGTTGCCCATTCCTGCTGCTCCATCTCTGCACTCAGTACAACTGTGTACACAGCTTTCTGGGTAGCTCACTCCTCCAGCATGTCCTTGAGCTCTTTCTGGTAGACATACCCATCTGCGGTGTTTGATATTGCTGAGTAATAATTGACACCCAATGGGGAAACTGTCAACAAAACCCCAATAAATTGATAGAGGATTGGGCTGCGCTTATAGATGTCAGATTGGATTTGCTTTTCTCCAAAGTCTTGGATACTTGCCAAAATCTTGGCATACAACAAGATGACATCATTACATGCCCTCATTGCCCTCACTTTAAAAAATTATAATTCTTGCATTTTAAGAGTTGGTATATACCAAACTGGGGCCACTGAGAACCTGATTGTACAAGATTCTGGAGGCAACAACAACTCTGTGCATACACAAATTCACTGTTCTCTTATTGGTGAAAATGCTGTGGAGTCCCAGATGGAAACCTACCTGGACTAGTTGCATCTGCAAGTCACCTTCCATGATAGCCATCATAAGAGGGTGGGATTTTTCACCTTTGGTTGAAGTACAGGCACCAGTTGGGGTCTTCTTGGGTAGGGGCCACAGTTGGCGTGGGCTCACAGGGTTGCAGTCACAGTGGACTTTGCAAAGCCCATCATGGCTGCAATTTCCCTAAGGGACATAAGCATCCCTTGTTTTTTGACCATTTTGAGAACAATCTCTGGAGTGATTAGCTTTCTTCTGCGTCTTGCAGGCTGATTGGCTGGAGGTGGGTTGTTTCTGTCTTGGAAACCATAGAGTGCCATCTGATTGGCTGTTTCTGGGTTCTGGGTTCTCTGGGTGACCCCATGGCTCACTTGGCCAATTCTGAATGCTAGTGTTGATACATGATCTGGGTTAGCAGCTGCCTGTGCATGATGGGCAAACAGGGCCATGCTGGAAGTTGTGGGAGAAAGAACACACTCCTGGGTGGTGCTTGCGGAGGGGCCTGCAGGTTGGGTGTGACCATAGACAGAGGCTTCACTATTAGAAGACCCAGTGTAGCTCTGCATAATTTTTTTAAGGCCAGGGAACAGCTTGTTTACTTGGTTGTTATTAAAAGAAGACATACTAAATTTTTATTAAAAAAATAAACTCAAAAAGAGGAGTGTATAATTTAGTCAGTTTTATTGTTAAGTATGTTAAGTTGGTGAATATTACAATCTAAATTTTAGCTGTCCTAAAATGGAATAGGGTGATTTTTGAGAATGTCTATGATTACTAAAAGAATTAGCACAAATCCACTCTAGATCCTTTGACATCCTTTTTGAGATGCTCATAAATTATATTTATTTTAAATTCACCTCATTTTTGATATGAAATTTGGTTCTTGGATTTGACAATCCCGCAATTTCAGATTTGTTAAGTTTTACATGATGTCTATGGTTAATTTGAAATACAGGAAATCTCAAATTATACCTTAGAATTCTGCATTTCTGATTTATGTATCCTGCATTTGCTTGTTGTGTTTTGTCTTTTGTTAGTTGAGTTATCTGCTCAAGAGATTCAAAATTTGCTAATTTAAATAAACCAAAAAAAGTCAAATTAAATGGTTGATTTTATTAAACATTTATTTTTTACTCAGCCAAGTTTCCTGCAAAAGTGATTCAAAATTTGGGCCAAGGATTTGACAATCCTGTATTTTTACGTTTAGGTTATGAATTTACAGTATACAGAGAGAAGAGTTTGGAATTATTTGGGGGAAATGCTGGAACATTTCTTTAAAGTGGTTTGGTAAGAGGAGGGACAGAGCAAAGCAGCCAGGAGAAATGTTATAACGTTTTGCCAAATTGATTTGCAGAGGTAACAGAAGATGGAATATTTTACCTTGGTTTATTTTGGTAGTAAAATCAAGGAGAAATGTTGAGGAAATTTCAAGTAAGAGGTTTTCTTATTAAGTTCCTAGGTTGGGTAAAGGTATTTTGTTATAAGAGCAGTATATAAAGCTGTTTTTTTGGGACTGTCAGGAATGCAATTTCCTTACCCAAAACCCATGGCATGGGACCAGAACACAAACCCTGAGCCTAATTCTCAGCAGCCTGCCAGTTCAGAAGACCAGGAGCTTAGCTGCCTGTAGCCTATTAATAGTAAGCCTGTTAGTAAAGTTGATGCCAACCTACTGGGATCTGAATCCTTGCCAACATCACAGGTTTTTGCAAGCAAACTGCCAGTGCCTGTCAATAGTAGTTTCCTCAAAATGGCATTTCAAAATACTGGCAGTTTGGGTGGTGAAACCAGCAATCCTGCCAATGAGAAATCCCCCAAACCCCCCCTTTCCTAAGGCTTGATACTTGCTCTGCAAAACTGCCCAAAATTTATACAACCAATGATGACCATCCTGATTCAGATGCCAGAAGTTTCCCCAATATGCGAACATGTGACACTGGTAAGCCACTTGGAAAAATAAGCAAGTCCATCAATGAAAATTGTCCCCAACCTGCCCAAAGTCTAGGAAGTGATGCTGGTCCTAAATACCTGCCCAACACCAATTATCAAGTTGCTAAACAGAAGGGTTTAAAGGCCTATTATGAAGAGATAGCCAATGGCAACCTGCCTGTGCCTGATGCCACCCTGTCACCTCTAGAATCCTGACGCCAGCCCACCCAAGCTCAAGAAACACAACCAGAAAATGAGGCCTTGCAGAGCGGTATAAGTGTCAGGGCCCAGAATGCCCTGGATAATCAGCTGGCTTTCCTAGAGGCCAAACAACCCACAGCCTGGAAATCATTACCAACTGTCTCCCAGAGTGAAAACCCCTCTTTTGAATAAAAATGGCCTGAGATTTGAGAGGCACATGAGCCTTGAATACCTGGCTTTGTTTCTATTAATGAATTCAGCCCCCTTAACTATCAGGAAATGATACATTGGTAGCACAATTGGGTGCTCAATTGTTTGAAAGTTCTATAAATAGCTGTGGAACTTTGGCATACTGCAGCTCAAGCAAGGTTCCTGTTATACCAGCCAATGCCCATCCATCCCTAAGATCAAGTACGCAATTCCTGGGCAAAATTGCCAGTTTGACTGAAAATGATGCTACCAGATCCCTGGTGGCAAAAATGGCTGCACTTTCACCATTAAGTATAATTAGTGAGGAGGAAAAGCCCTACTAACTGTTGACATTGTAAAATAAACAACTTATATGCCCAGTACCCATTATTTTCTTGCAGGAATTATCTATTTTCACACTAATATAATTATTCTGTTTGCATCTATTTGTGAATTTACTACACACTATAATTGCGCCCATCCATTTCCTCCTGGTTCAGCTCCCATCACTTTGGTCAAACCACCTAGAGCTCTTGACTTGAAGTTTTTCCATCCCCACCACCTGGATCTCCCTCCTGGCCACCCAAGAGTGACTGTCCTGCCCAGCATGAAGGAGATTCCTACTACTCTCACCCGCCAAACGCACATCCTGCTCAGGATTTTAGTAAGCTGGGTTTTATCTATATCACAGTATTGGGGCTGTCCAACCAGGTTGTGCCCCATACTGGGAGTTGATGTTCCTTAGCTACTGCAGTAAACTACCTGGTCAGAATAGCGCCAATTGTGTGCATCCCTTTCCAGGCCCAGCCTGCCTGTGGGAGTCCAGCTGGACTCTGGCATGGACCATGAAAATAAGTACCTACCAGACCAAGACCAATCCCCATTATCATTTTTAAATAAAGGTTATGAGATACTGTAGATTCAGAACCTAAAGGTAAAAATGCGGGATTGTCAAATTCTTTTGTGTGAACTCACCAACTTAATGGAATATTTTTCATCCTTTTATATAAAAACAGTAAGTTGTTCTGGGATGAAAATTACTCCATTAAGTTGGTGAGTTCACATAAAATCATTTGACAATCCTGCATTTTTACCTTTAGGTTCTGAATTTACAGTATTACTTTTCCCAAATATTATCTTATTTTATCTTAGTCACTTTCTAGTTAAACCCAAAATCATCTGATACTCCTGCAGCCCCACCAGCTACCTATCATCTACCAGGTTCTCTTTTTGATCCTGTCTATTTTAAAGAATACCTTATGAAGCCTGATTATAGAGAAAACACCTATGACAAGATATTAGCACAGGATCCCTTGGTCAAATCTAAAAAGCTAACTAGATACAACAGGAAGGGCCCTTGGCATGTTACTAAGCCCTTGTCAGGTATCCACTCATTAGGGAGCCTTTCTCCAATTGAATGGAGAAGAGCTCCCAGGTTGAACTTAACTAGAGTGGAGCCAAATGGATTCCTATCATTAGCATATGGAGAAGGTGACCAAATAATCAAAATCTTCAGAAAAAATGTAAAGTGATTTGAACAAATAATAATTGCTAGTGTATCTCAAGACCATCCAGGGGCCTTGGGATGAATTATTGTAGGAAAGTAAGCAGTTTCAATGTAGGGAGCATGGTGGTGTTGTGGACCAAATCAATACCAAATAGAGGCTTCATATTTATCAGTGGGGGTTTATTCTGGAGTCTCAAAGTTCACGTTTTCCTGGCCATATTATATTAACACACAGAAACCCCACATAAGAAGAATGGGCTTCATGATGTTGGGGGGGGGGGAACTCAATTTATCTACTAATCAGATTAGAATTTGAGAACATATATTTATTTGATATTGGTTGGGAGGAATAAAATTGTTGGAGCAATTTGCTCAGGAGGGAATAGTCAATTTAAATACTGAGTAGAGATGAGGAAGGGACAAGGTGATTACCAGGGAATCCTGCAGGAGTTGGTGAGAAGGAATTACATTGCAGGCTGCATCCTGATGCAGTCCTACAATGCAAGAAGAAGTAAAGTTGATTCTGGCTTGTGTGCTGCAATTTGGTACCTTGCTTTGAGCTGGGATGGTTTCTGGGCTTGGATGTGGATTAATTCCTTGGCTTGGTTGGTATTTTTGCTCTGATTGGAAGATTGGAGCCCCAGAATATTCATTAGATTGGATAATGCATTTAATTTTGTGTTTATTGGTTTGATTTAATTTAATGGATTTTTCAGAGCTATTAATTGTTGCTTCAATGTTTTTGTTGTTGTCATTTAAATCTGAGCCATGCAAACCTGGGTTTAAAGTAGGTTTTATATTATGATTTCAAATCCTGCGTTTTTTTCATTTTGATTTCTAATTTTAAAGCACATTCATTAATTTATTTTGAACTTATTTTTGAATTATCTTCATTCAAGGTTTGATCATTAATTGTTGTCTTTTCTTTTGCATTTAAAAATGCACTATTAACTAAACTTGCTTTTGACATAGTGGCTATTTTTAAACTTCCTTTTTCTTTGTAAGGGAAGGAGTTCCTTACAGCCCTGCCTGTTCAGAGATAAATACAACTTCCTCCCAGCCTACCAATTAGACATGGAGCCGCCTGTCACCCCAAAACCAATACCCACATCTGCTGCTGAGTTCCCCCTAGACCATACCAACAAGATATTTAGGATTGTGTATATCACCCTCACAGGATTTTTTACACTATCATCCCAATCACCAGCCCATGGTCCTGGGTGAAAAAATCAATGACCTACCTCATTAAGTTAGTGCCAATCTTCTGGTGGGCCCTGCCCACTCTTCCTGCAACCCGCCAGTTCTCAGACACTAGCAAATTTGGCAGCTCATGGTTGGTTCCCTGACACTGTCTGTCTGTCTGTCTCTCTGTCTGTCTGTCTGTTTTTGATGCTGCCTTGAGTGGGCTCAAGCTGTAAGGGATTTGACCAAATTAATTTTTCTTTAAATTTAATTTTAAAAATTGATCATCAAGCCAAAAACTCAATTTGGCTCAACCTCACATGTAATCCCTTATGTGTATCTTTGAAACTATGAAGGTTGAATTCTATTCTATTGAGTGTGGCCTAAATTATTTAAAGTGAGAATGTAGACCACTTGGACTTTAATAAGTAGTTCTTTAATTTCTTGATTTTCAAGTCCTGATTTTACCCAAAAAACCATATAAAATAGGCTTATCTATGCAGATTACCCAACTCTAGAGTGTGTAGATTAAAATTGAAAAAGAAGCAGCATATATTTTAAGATACTTTTATATGATTGGATGGTTAAAATCTGCTGAGGATTGAATTGATCAACGGAAAGAGATTTTGGACAACTTATAGCAATATAATTAAATTACAAATATAAGTATTTTTCAAGCAAGAGATGATTGGCTTGGACATTTTTAGTTTATTTATCTTTTATTGAAATAATATAATGTATCATTTTGATACATATTGTTTCAGAGTAAACCTTGCTTGCCACAGCTTCATCTCAAAAGAACATCAGTGGAGTAACCAGCAATAATAATACTAAGACTCATTAAAATGATTTTCATTGAATTTAAAGCATCTAGATAAATCTTTCTTGTAATTCCAATCAGACTGGTACTAAACATGATAGCTCTAGCTGCTGTAGATGCTGAGATACAGAGTGAAAGGCTAGAATTGGGCCCACGTCATAATCAAAGGCCTGGACTCAATTTGATACATATAAATTCAGTCTAAGGATACATATAAAACTAAAAAGAACATATATCTGTGAATACCAAGCCAATTTTAATATTCAATGGTGTCAAGTATATACTTCTTAGAAGTATAATAAACAAGATAAAGGGGGAAATTAAGAAGAGAATAATAGTTTATTTGATATGAATTTAGAGTATTATATAGTATCATGAGAAGCCACATACTGTCCATGTAAGTCATGGCATTCATGAGGCTTATCCAAGTAGTATTCTGTTTAGGACTCAAAAAGGGTTGATCCCCATAATAGATGGGAAATTGATAAGAGTGTCACTGACTTACTAATTAGTCAGGGAATCACTCAGGGAATTACTTTCCCAAGAGGGAGTAATCAAAGATGTTGCAATGACATATTATTTTAAAGACACAGGTCAGCTCTATATTTGATAAACTTTAGAAAATTAAATATTAAGCCCACTACAGTAGTTTTAGAAGCTATGGCAATAACTAGAAATACCTCAGATTTAAACAAAATAATTTCATATTTAAGCAAAATCCAACTATCAGGTTAAAATATACACTTTGTTAACAGGGGTTTTTGGCGTTAATGGGCAAAATGGGTCAACACAGCAAAGAAGTGCTCACACGTAAAGGGAAACTATTCAAAATAAAATCCAAAATACATTGATTCACAAAAAAATGGTGTGAGTTGACTTTTGGTGTACATATGGGTCATTATTTTAGGGATTGGGCCATTTTCTAATGCACATGCTGCTCAAGTCGCAGCATAACACAGTTCAATTTTGAAAAAGTAACTAGTTACAAATTTTATATTTAAAACATTAATAACTCAATGAAAAATTAATATTTTTTCACATTGTAAACTATTAAAATGAAGCTAAGAATCTCATCTTTCTATTGGTGTAAAACTTTTAATATGTATACTATACTCAATATTAAAGCAAAAGTAATTTAAAAGATTATAATCCAGATTTTATTATATGATTCTATCTAATGATATAAAGTAGATCACTTCAAAGCTAATAAAAACTCTTTTTTTAATATACAAAGTATCTTTTTTATTTAAAGAAATTAAAGATAAGATTGAGAGCTTTATTTTTGCATTTTATTTTATTTAAAAAGCTCAATTATTTAGGATTTTATGGCAGTTTGAAGTTAGGATGTTTTTATCACTGTTTAGATTAATTTTAAGGTTCAAGTGAGCTTCGAACCTCAAATTAAACATTCTTTAAATAGAATTCTTTAGTATTTTATTATTTTAAAAATATGCAGAAGAGTTACAGTTAACTGAATACATCATTTTAATTTATTTGCATTGATTACAAAGAGGATATGATGTAATAATAATGCTTAGCTGCTTCACATATATCACTTGTGCATGAAAACTGGGTATTTAATTAATTCTGCAAACATAAATTCAAGTTCAAACTATAGTAAAAGCTATCACACCATTTCTTTCAGAATGGTGTCATTTAGCTTGGTATATAAGAGCTAAAGCACCACAAAGCTTCTAATCCAAAAGACCCCATTCAAAGGCCACATTCTGATCAGAACTACTCCATCATTAAGGCACATCTCAGAGATCCAACCTAATTACAGATTCAAAATACTACCATGTCCTCAGTTAAATTTACTTCTGCCATGCTACCCTTTTTTTCCTTGGGAGCTTCAACAAAAAGAGAAAGAATTGCAATGTTAAAAAAGGCCTTCCTCTTTATTGCTGGTGATGATCTTGATAATTTCATCAAGCACTTCCTTACTCAAACCAAATTTGGGAGATCTCAGTTCCTGCCAACTATTCAAAATCAAAAAAGCAATGAGTTTATTGAAAACTTAAAGGATCTCATGAAATCTTCTCCCCAAAAACATCTCCCAGCCTTGCGATCTCTGGTTACTTCCAGTTACTCTTTAAAAGAGCTTAATGATATGGGGTTTAATATAACCAAAAGTGAGTTTGAATACTCAAGAAAAATATATAAAAATAAAAATGTAAGCTTAAACAAAAAAAGCCAAAAAAATAATAACTATTCATTAAAAAAAGAAATAACTAAAAAAATAATTAAAAAATTGCTGGAAGATTCTTTTGAAACAAGCCAGTTTACAAAAAAAGTGCCTGAAAAAATTTATAAAGATATAGAAAAAGAGATGAGTAATTACTCAACTGAAATTAAATACTCTCTACTTAAAACAAAAAAGGAAATATATGAAAATATGAAAATAAAAAATGAAATTTCAGTTTCAATTTCTACTTACTATAAATTAATTCCTAAAAATATAATAAAAAGTAAAAAACAAACCAATATGTGCAATATTTATAATTTAAAAAATTCACTAGAAAAAAAGAAGGAAGAATGTGAAAGTAAAAACTTACCATTACCAGAATCTATAGGCAATGACTTAAAGAATATTAATCAGCACCAAGACTTTTATGTTCATCAAAATAGGGAATATAAAAAAGATATTTATGAATTAGATGATGAGTCTTGTGTTGTAGTTATAGATTATAAGGAAAACTTAAAGGTTGGAAGTGGTCCAATTGAGACCAATAATTGTTTTTATTCAAAAAAACCTATCTCATTATTAGGGTTTGCATTAGTTTTTAAAGAAAACAATAAAACCAAATATGAATATCATGATTTTTTGTCTCAAATATTATCACATGATTCTTTATTTTAAGGTGAATATCTAATTAGTCTTCTTAAATTAGATATATTTAAAAAAATAAAAAATATAAAAGTGTGGACTGATAATGAAAGTCATTTTAGATCATATGAATTTTTATATTACTTATTTAAAGAGGCACCTAAATATATTAAGGGTTCTATAAAATATAATTGTTTTGTTGAATGTCATGGAAAAAGCATTGTTGATGGTCACTTTGGTGTAATATCAAAAATGTTAAAGGAAAAAGAAAATGAGCTTTATATTAAAAATATTAAGGATTGTAAAAATATTTTTGAGCAAGAAAAAAAAGAAAAGTATTATATAAATCAGTACTATCAGGTTCAAACATTTCTCAAAAGTCATTCTTTTATATTTATGAAAGAAAAGTTAGGCCTATAAAAAGAGAGCTTGAAGTTAAAAATCTGCACATTAATCTTTCATATTTGATGAAAGATGTGAAGTTATATACTTCACCTCTAACATTTGAAAGTTTATAAGAATATTCTGAGATAACTTATCATTTGAAATCACGTGATGATACCAGAGAAACAAAAATATCAGAAGATGCTAGTGATGTATTGGGGCAAGTTCATGAAGTAGGGCAACTTACTAGAGGGTGTATTTTAAATAGAGTTATCAGTCTTTCAAAAACAACAACCTTTTTTTCTGAAACAAACTAAGAATATTTATGATGAGCCAAAGATAGGGTAATAGCACTTATAGCTTTGGGGCTGCTATTACTCTCCCATGCAACTCATCATAAATATTTTTGGTTTGTAGTAGCACTTAAGATATTTTCAATAATACTATAAGTTGTACTTTTTGATTCTAAAATTGATGACTTATTTTTTAAAAAAATCATCTAAGCCCAAGATCAATTAAAGTTTTGGGATTGGTTGTATTTTAAGCTTTCTGGATAATTAGAATATGAATAATGTGATCAAGTTATAAAATAATCAATCTGGCGCCTAGGCATAACAAGAAAAATAATGACCCATATGTTTACTATGTGAATTGGTGACAAAATACACCCAAGCACAGTGAGTCAAAACTCAACCCAAAAATGAAACATAATAGCAACTCACTATGTAAACAAAATCACTCAAATGTTGTGTGAAATGGATTGTAATCAAGAATAATACCAAGGTATCAAAAATAGGGGACACAATCTGAAACACAAATTTTAAAAATATTGTGTTAGATGTTTGAATTTGGCAGTAAAATTTTGGAAAATGGGTGGTTTTTTTTTGAGTATTCTAAAATGGGCGTTGTAAAACCAAAAACAACTAATTAATAAATAAAAAATCTATAATTGGGATATTGGGTGGGAAAATATTAATTAAATATCCATATTCAGATATAAGCAAAAATTAAAATCAGGGAGTAACTTAATTGAAATTTATTTAATATTTTATTAAATTCTCAAAATGGAAGGAATACAACAACAGAGTACCAATGCACCCGTTGTGCGCCATAGTTGCAGTTGCCCCCACGGGTCAAAGAACAGAGTTAGTGCAACCCAAATGCCTACTCAGGAAGGAGACAAGAGAGGAGAGTTCAATAGTGATGCTGCACTGACACAGCTGGTTTGAGGAGCACATGTTGCTAGGGTGCAGAGCATCAACCCTTGGGTCCCCAAGCTGACCTGGAAGCCCACCAAGGTTACCACAACAAAAACAGTTAGAAACAAGGAGATAGAACTTACTTTGTATGTGTTTGATGTTGTGTACTGGCAAGAGCCAGTCCCACCAGCTATGCTGGAGAAGGTTAAGCCTGTACTTGATACTAGCTACAAGCCCTACAACAGTGATGGCAACCAGGAAGAGGACAAGGAGTCTGAGTTCTACAGAACTGATGAGGGACAGCTAGTGCTCAAAAAGGTTGCAGCATTCTATAACAAGGTACCCATGCCTTGCAAGCCTGTCACCAATCAGGATCCTGACTTTTCTGAACCAACAAAGTCTGCTCAGAAGTGCATTCCTGATATAAAGCACGTCATCCTTCACTGGCTCATGCAGGAATCTGGTGACTACAAGGCAGCTGCAGCCCTTGTTGGAGTGGATCCCAAGTCTGCCTCCAAGACCTTCAACAGATTCATCAATACTGGCCAAGTCCTTGCTACGGAGAAATCCTTGATGTTTCCACCATGCTCACCAAGGAGCACAAATGGGCAATCCGCCAGTGGACAACCCAATATTGCTGTCTTGAACTGGCAAATATACAGGCCATGGTCAAATCTACTTTTGGGGTTGAGGCTTCAATTTTCTTTTAATACCATCTGGTGAAGGGAATGCACTTTTCCTGGAAAAAGCTCAGGGTATCTCCCTATAATTGGAACAGCCCAACCAAAATTGACGTCCAGAAAAAATACACAGAGGCGTACACTGCCCTCAAAGCCAAGGGGACAGTCAAATTCTATTACATTGACAAATCAGCATTTGTCTTGTCTATGTGGAATGCATATGGGTATGTCCCAAAAGGCTCCAATGCCGGGGTAGCTCAGTGTGCTGCAGTCTGCGCCACAGCATACTCAATGGTGGCTCTCCTCAGTCCAAAGGGGGTTGAGATGTATCAAATGAGTTTGGATTCTCACAACAGCCTACCTTCTTGTCATTCCTCTGATTGGTCCAGGAGCACCTGAGGCACACAAGCCCTGGCTTCACCAATGTCATTGTGTTGGACAACGTTGGTCTCCACAAAGTAGCTGACATTCTTGAAGAATTTCCATCAATTGACACCAGAATTGCTGTGGGCCTTAGCAATTGGCCACAGCAAATTTGGGCCTTCTCTTCCTCCCAGTCTATTTGCCCTTCCTAAATCCCATTGAGGAAGTTTTTGGGTGGCTTAAGCAAGTTGTAAAGTGTAGGACCCCAACTGGTACCGAGGACCTATTTGATTTGCTGCAGGCTGGGATCCACACCCTTCCAGCTGAGACCGTGGCCAAATTTTATGGCCACACTGATTTGTTCATCCCCGTGTGCCTAGCCAAACAGCCAATCAATTAAAGGCTTAGTGTGTCCAACTTTTTTTATATTCTATAACTTATTATTTAAGATTTATTAATTATCATTTTATATTTAGAATCTTCTAAGCCCACAATCACATTTAGCGGGACCATCAATGAAGGTATGTAATTTATTTATTTTATATTAATTTTTTATTATGGCATCTGAGGCTATCCCAGACACTTGATACTTGATTATGTGAATATATTTATATCACTCTTATCAAATAAATATAAAAATGGGATTAAAAAAATTAAATGTAAAATGTACAAATTAGAATTATATTTTATTAATGTATAATTTTATGTTTTTATGAAAACTGTTTCTGCAATATATTTCACAAAAATTGTTTGCTAAAATAAAAATTATAAAAATTTATTATAATAAAAATAATATAAATTGTAATGAAATTTATTGGAATGATATTTTTTATTAGGTGCGCTTATAGTGAGTCCTTCAGTATGTACCCACCTGACAATGGAGATGGCACACAACCTTCACTGCCACGCTGTATACAGTGGATACACCCTGGTTAAAATATTCTTGGTGGCTAGTAAAAGGGAGTGTGGTGAGGTGGGATGGAAGCAGCAGCTTCTCTGGCAGAGCTGCAGAACCATAAATTCCAGCCAGGACCAGGGCGTCCTGGATCACATGGCCAACTGAGCCGTACTTGGGGGGACCTTCTTGTTGTCCAGGGATAGTCAGACCTTGTCAATCCCAAGAAGGACTCTGTCTAGGTCCTCCACTCTGGCGCCCATTCTGAAGTAGAAGAGATACCCAAGGTAAACAATAAGGTGAAACCTTTGCCCAGCAAAGGCTTCAGTGAACTTGCACAGCTTATTGTATACTGTACTTAATTTCTTTTTGTGTTTGGTTTTAGCAAAGGTCAGCTTCATGGCCGCAGGAAGACCTGTCTCATTGGCACTCCAGGCCAACCCAAAGTTGGCAAGGGAATTTTTGTCTTCTTTATGGCTGTTACGTCTGCAACAGCCAATTTCAACACCTATTGCCCAAAGTTCTTCAACAGGTAAGACAGGGTGTGCTCAAGGGGGTAGCAGAAGCAAGCAGCCACATGGGCCTGGCTCTTCTCTGGTATATTCTTGAATGGGAGCATTTCCAGGACGTCCCAAACAAGCTCAATGGAGTTTACACAGTAAACTTCATTGAGGGATATCAGGTCCAGGCATACCAGTTGGGCATCCTTGTAAGAAGTAACTGCCCAGTTGGATGCCCCCTTGCCATGTGTCAGCCCGGCTAACGCCTCCTGGGACATCAGAAAGGTACCATGAACATAGTCCTCTAGCTTGTGCAAAATAGGGGGACAGAAACAGCAGCCTTGCCACATGATTGTTGTAGTTTGTGTAGAATGTGGGGGGGACAAAAGGAACAAGGACCCAGCGGATTTCACCATCTATGGTTTCTAAAAAAAGGTAACTATTTACAAATTATTATTAATTTTATTTTTTTATGTTACCTTCATGTGTATCCTCTTTGCTGGCGGCTTTGGCAGGCTTAAGCATTCTTGGTGCAAGCAATTGTGCTGGTAATTTTTTATCCTTGTTTTGGGCTTGCTTGGCTGGTTTGAGGTGGGCATACATTTCAGGGTTGTTGACCCAGATGGACGGCGCAGAAAGATTGTACCTTAAACTAGAGACCCTCAACCACCATCTTCTGAATTTTTAGTAGGTGCTTGATTGTCTTCTCAGGGGTGTCTGGTATTTTGGTCACAAGGGCCTTTGCAGAAACCTTGTCTATTTTGTCTCCTTCAAGGACGGCGGACTTAACTCTTGCTTTGACCTTGCAGTCAATTTCTTTGATCTCTGCAATTGCAGAGTCAAGGTCCTTCAAAAGCTTCTCCAATTCTCTCATTGATTTTTCACCAACATTTCCTTATATTTTTATAGCTTTCACCCCAATAAAATCTGTTATTCTGATAATATTGCCTCTTTGTCTATCCCTTTTTGTTTTCACATTACTCCAGTATCCCATTTTTTACCCATTGTGTATATGTTTTACGCTTAACTCAATATGTGTTGTTTGCTTTGTGTTGGAATTGTTTCCTTAATTGCCATACTATTTTTGGCACTTTGCATAGCCCCCTGTGAAAATATTAACAACAATTTAGTGATCATCAAAATTTGAATTAGAAAATTATAGGTTAATTGTATTTAGATAAAGCTGTTACTGATCTGAATTCAAAACCTTAATGATAAACTTTAAGTCAATCAGGAGCCAAGTGATAAATTGATTGTTATGACATAAAGGGTAATTCAATAATTCTTTAATGCATGTGCGCTAATTAATCTTATTGGTTGGTTGCTTTGCCATTGTGCGCCATTGCCGCTGTGGGGAGTTGTTGATGGACTAGTGTTAACCCAGCAGCTGATTGGGTTAACACTAGTCCATCAACAACTCACCACAGAGGCAATGTTGTACAATGGCAAAGCAACCAACCAATAAGATTAATTAGCGCACATGCATTAAAGAATTATTGAATTACCCTTTATGTCATAACAATCAATTTATCACTTGGCTCCTGATTGACTTAAAGTTTATCATTAAGGTTTTGAATTCAGATCAGTAACAACTTTATCTAAATACAATTAACCTATAATTTTCTAATTCAAATTTTAACAACCACCAAATTGTTGTTAATATTTTCACAAGGGGCAGTGTTTGGTTGCTAAAAATAACTGTCTTCTGGATCTAGATACATGGCATAGTAAATATATGATTTTATAGAAATAAGTTGAACATAAAGAATAAAACCAATTATAAACAAAGAGAACATGAACAATTGAAATTAAAAATAAAGATAATAGAAATAGAAAATGTTTGGCAACAGGGGGTTTATTGGGACAGGGGAGAGTGATGCCTAGTAGGCAGAATAGCGCAGGAAGAAAGACAAAGATGTAGTGCTGTCCTGGGGGGTCTGGGATTGGGTGGGTGGGACTAGAAGATGGGGGGTAGTGGTGGCAGGGGTAGGGGTAGGAGGATTTTGCGTGATGGTTGCCATATACCGCTTGTTATATTCCTTGTCTGTCATTGCCTTAATTGGCTGGTAGATGGCTGTGGCACAGAGTGGGAGGTGCTTATCCTTGCGTGATTGGTTGCCCATTTTCACATGGAAAACCATTTGTAAAAATAAGTCAGCTACCATTTGGTGACCAAAGAGAGAATTGTGGTCAAGGACCCCAAGATAGAGGTCATTGAAAGTCTGAGAGTGGTGCTCCTGGAGTGTATCTCTGATATTAGAGAACACAACATTAGCCAGATGGATGTCAGTGTGACCAGCTGGGTACACAGAGGCCTGGTGCCCGCATTACTGGATGGCCTCAAGGGCGGTGGAGCCACCCTCCATCTGATGGCTCAAGAAAACCCGGTGTTTGGAATTCAAGCTATCCCAGTAGTCAAGATATCCATCAAGGATGTGGCCGTACTTCTAGCCATTGGTGAAATATGGGTTTGTCCAATAGTAGACAAAACCCTTGGCTGAAACAGCCAGAAACGCACCAATGAACGTCCCCTTCTTGACCTTCTTCCTCCCCTTTTGGGTTGTGGCTCTTCCTTGGGCGCCAAAATTGTCAAAAGCTCTTGATAGCTTATAATAGGAGACAAAAATGATGTCATCTGATAATCTTGTCAGGCATTGAACCAGGGTGGATTTGATGGTGGGATCATACAGGAATCCTCAGTGCCATCCCATTGGTTGCCGGCAAAATTGGTCAGTACCCAGACTGAAGTCACTTTTCATGCATCCAGAGCTGCACCATGCACTCAGACACCCAAATGCCATAGTGTGCAAGTTGCTTCTGGACCTGGGTCAAGGGAAGCTTGGGCTCCCAGTGGAGAAGTTCAAGCATGATTGGGTAGGCTTCTGTGATTTGGGACTTGGGGGCCTTCTTGGCTGTCCCAATCAGATTCCCTTTGTTCATTAGGTTGTTGAACTCCCGCATTATGGTGGCTTGGGTGAATGTCATTTGTTCAGCAATCTGATCCCAGCAGAGACCCTGCAGATTCAGTACCACAATTTCCTGGAGAATTTGGGTGGTGATGCTTTGTTGCTTGGGGCGCTGGGCTGTGGGAGCTGAAGCCTGATTGGCTGTAGGGGGCAGGTTGGGTGATGGCAGCAATTTGTTCTGGATTGAGGTTACCATCCTGATTGGTTGGTTGGCGGGCAGATTGTGCAGAGGTGGGTACTGGAGCAGGGGAAAGCTAGACACTATGTGACTACTGAACAAGTAAAAGCCATAGGGGTTGGGGGTCAGGTATAGGTCAGCTTCCTTGTTACCTGTCTCAAAGGCTTGGGTATAAACAGGTGCCTCCACGCCCTGAGCCTTGCCTCCATTGAAGCTGGCTTGGCTGCTGCTGGCTTAGCTGCTGGCGCCGTTGAAAATGTTGCTGTTAAAAACCATATTGGACTAAAACCTAGGATAAAATCACTAAAAGTAGAAATTTAAAATTTAATGATTTATTTTATTGTAATCTCAAGTCCATATTTGGAAGGTTCTCAAAATTATTTCATACAAATCAGTATCCATAAAAATGAATAAAATGCCTCTGTCCTAAATTGGATAGCTGTTAATTTGCTGCAAAACTGCTATACTTCTATTTTAGGCTGCTCATACTACACATCTTGTATAACTTAATTTTGTTTTGTGCTTGTTGAATCTTGCTTCTAGATTGCCCAAATTTCATTTCATTTTAGTCCTTCTGTTGGTGCCTCATATAAATCCTGGTTGGATTATAATATACTCCAGAACAGCATTCATTCATCTCACTTGTTGTGTCAGTTTCTTTTGTTTGTGGTTTAAACTATGCTACTTGATGTTTGATATAATTTTTGTATAATGGGCTAGTGAAACTTTGTTTTTGGTTTGACATTCCATTTATTAACTGAAAATATTTGAATCCTGAATCTTGCACACCTTGGATTTTGTTCAAATCTGAAATATTTTGTTTAAATCTGAGGTATTTTCAGTTGTTGCCATAGCTTCTAAAACTACTGTAGTTTTTCAATTTAGCCTTGGTAAACTAAAAAGTAATATTCCATTTATTTAGATTTCTATCAATATTTATACTTTAAAAATGCAATTTTGTTTTAGATAATTAATATTTAAATTAACCTTTAAGAAAGACTTTTTAAATAAGATCTTTAAATCAAATAGATGATAAGTAATCCCAATCTAAAGATCCAACAATATATACTGTAGATTAAGAACCTGAACGTAAAAATGTGGGATTGTCAAATCCTTGGTCCAAATTTCAAATCACTTTTGCGGGCAACTCAGCTAAGTGAAAAAAAATATTTAATAAAATTAACCATTTATTTCAACTTTTTTGGTTTATTTAAACTGGAAATTTTTGAATCCCTCAAGCAGATAACTCAACTAACAAAAGAAAAAACTCAGCAAACAAATGTAGGATACATGAATCAGAAATGCGGGATTCTAATGTACAATTTGAGATTTCCTGTATGTCAAACAAATCATAGACATCATGTAAAAATTAACGAATCTAAAATTGTGGGATTGTCAAATCCAAGAACAACGTTTCAAATCAAAATTGCGAGGAATTTGAAATAAATATAATTTATGGGTGTCTCAAAAAGGATGTTAAAGAATCTAGAGTGGATTTGTGCTGATTCTTTTAGGAAGCACAGGCATTCTCAAAAATCACTCTATTCCAGTTTAGGACTGCTAAAATTTAGATCATAATATTCACCAACTTACCATATTTAACAATAAAATTGACTAAAATATACATTCCTCTTCTTGAGTTAATTTTTTTAATAAAAATTTATTATGTATTCTTCTAACACCAAGCAAGTCAACAAGCTGTTCCCTGGCCTTGGCGCATTTATGCAGGGCTACACTGGGTCTTCTAATAGTGAAGTCTCCCTCTATGGCCACTCCCAACCCGCAGGCCCCTCCCCAAGCACTACCCAGGAGTGTTTTCTTTCTCCTGTGTCTTCCAGCATTGCCCTGTTTGCCCATCACACCAGGCAGCTGCTAACCCAAATCATACAGCAACACTAGCATCTGGAATTGACCAAGTGAGCCATAGAGCCACCAATGGAAGCCAAAATCCAGAAACAGCCAATCAGATGACACTGTCTGGTTCTCAAGGCAGACACACCCTGCCTCCAGCCAATCAGCCTGCAAGGTGCAGAAGAAAATTAATCATTCCAGAGATTGTTCTTGAAATGGTCAAAAAGTGAGGGATTCTTATGTCCCTCAGGGAAATTGCGGCTGCAATGGGTTTTGCAAAGTCCACTGTGGCTGCAACCTTGCAATCCCACACCAACTGTGGCACCTCTCCCAAGAAGACCCCAACTGGTACCCATACTTTGATCAAAGTTGACATAGCCCATCCCCTTATGATGACCATCATGGAACATTACCCGCAGATGCCCCTGGTCCAGGTGTGTCTCCAGCTGGGACCTCACAACATCTTCACCAACAAAAGAACAGTGAATTTTTGGATTCACATAGTAGTGATTGCTGCCAGAATCCTATCCAATCAGGTTCTTGGTGGCCCCAGTTTGGTGGATAATAACCCCTACAATTCAACTATTATTAATTTTGGTAAGGGGAGGGCAATGAGGGTGCGTAATGACTTCATCTTCTTGTCATATGCCAAGATTTTGGCAAGTATCCAAGACTTTGGAAAAAAGTGCATCCAATTGGACGTCTACAAGCGCAGCCCAATCTTATATTGTTTTGTTGGGTTTTTTTTGGCAGTTTTCCCATTGGGTGTCAATCATTACTCTGTAATATTGAACACCGCAGATGGGTATGCCTACCAGATGGAGATCAAGGCCATGCTGGAGGAGTGGGCCACACAGAAAAAAGTGTACACAGTTGTAAAAAGTGCAGAGATGGAGCAGCGTTAGTGGGCATCCAAGAAAATTGCAGCTGCAGGTAATACCTGCTGGTCCTACCCCACCAACCATTCCAACATGCATCTTGCAGATGTATGTCTCCATAAATTTTGGTTCCGCTCTCAGGCGCTTAACGCCTGCCACATACAATGAACTGTGCTCCCAAATTGAGAGGGGGTATGAGCTTTTCCCTTCTGTGTTTGTCCAGGAACTATCTGATCTTTTCATATTCTATGCAAATGATAGTTATAAGTCAATAAAGGACCTCTGCCTCCCCCCACACCAGTTCATCTGTTTTGTTAAGCCCGTGTACATGACAGAAGAAGAATTTGAGCAATTAAAGCAAACCGCTCTTGCCGCCCCTTCCCAGTCAGCCAACCCTGCCTCACCAACCCCTCCATCAAGCCACCTACCTCCTAACCCTGAGTCCCAAGCCACTATCAATTCCCCTCCACTATCTCTGTTGCCATCCCTTTTACGGGCGCAGATGAAGGCAGCGTTCATTCTGCCCATTCCCTCCCCTTCTCATCCTTTGATCAGTAAGAAAAATCTTTTCTTTGTGACAACTTATTAAATTAAGATCTCTCTTTCAATTCACAATTGTTGAGTTCATACTTCTGGGAAGTATAATAAACAAAAGAAGGGGAAGATTTAAGAAGATAATGATACTTTATTGAATATGAATATAGGCAAATATGTAGTGTCATAACAAGTCACATGCCGTCCATGTACGTCATGGGAATCATGAGGATTATCTGAGTACTGTTCCTCTTGAGTCACAAGGCTTACTCAAGTTGTGTTCCATTTAGGATCTGGATTGGTTGATCCCCATCATAGATGGCTTGGCTGATAATGATGCCACTGGTTTACTGGCAAGCCAGTGAACCATTTGGTGCGCCATTTGGTGATCTACTTGGGGTGTTAATTCCCCAAGAGGGAGTAATCAAAGATGTTTAACACAATTAACAATATATTATTTTTACATTATTGATATTCCCCATATTTAATAAAAGTTATATAGTTTATTTGATAATATATAGTTATTTGATTGAATATTTTACATCATCCTTAATGAATTAAAAACAATAAATGTAAATATTGCATTAGAATATAGCAATCAGACGTCAACTCTTGAAATTTTGATACTATGTGCATAACTCAATGCATTTTGTTTAATAAAATTCATTGTAGACTTGGCCTTTTTCATTGTAATTTTTTAAATGGACTGTGTTTATATTAGGGTGCCATGAACACTCAGTAAAAATATTGATACTTAGTGCATTTTAAAGCTTGTATATTTGCCTATTAAGAGCAATTCTGTAAACTTTTTAGTCATATTTTGTGAAGTAAGAATAATGTAATGGGTTAATAAATTAATGTTTATTACCATAAATTGGCAGATTTTCTTTTCTGTAGCAATTGTGCATTTTCTGATATTTACACAGTAGTATCCAATTGGTTGCTTTCACATCCAATTGCACAGGCAATAGGAAACATAGTTGCTAACCTGAGACCAGATGCTGTCAGGGTGGCAACTTGATTTCCTATTGCCTGTGCAATAGGATGTGAAACCAACCAATTGGATACTAGTGCATAAATATCAGAAAATGTACAATTGACACAGCAAAGAAAATCAGACAATTAAGGGGTAATAAACATTAATTTAATAAACTATTACATTATTATTACCTTGCAAAATCTGACTAAAAAGTTTAAAGAATCATTACCATTAGATAAATATACAGACTGTAAAATGCACTATGTATCAATTATTTGCACTAAGCGTTAAGGGCTCTCTAATATAAACACAGTCCATTTCACTGAATTACAATGAAAAAGGCCAAGCTTACAATGAATTTTATTAAACAAATTGAGTTGGTTATGTATGTGATTTCTAAATATCAAGAGTTGAAGTCTAATTGCTATGTTCTAATGCAATATTTACGTTTATTGTCTTTAATTTATAAATGATGATGAAAAATATTCATGCATTGAAGAGTAGTACTATAAAAATCAGTTTTTTGATGGAATTCAATCATAATGTCAAATATTTACACACTTATCAACAAATTAGAGTCAGCCCTCCAAAAGGTTGTTGAAATAAAAAATATCAGGGAAATAGTAACAGGAAAGCTGGGTAACAAGGGCCAGCCACTGATTTAGCCAAAGGAAGATGCTCTGGATAAACTAGGAAATATTATAGATGAAAAGAACAAAGAAGTGCTACTCAATCTACAGGGAACAATATTATCAAGTCTGAAGTTCAATGACGCGGCCTACAATTTGTGGGAGTTCTGGCAAGGGGCCAAAGAAAAAAAACAAGAAAATCAAACTGATTAAAGTCGCTGAAATCTCAAATGAAATAAACACTAATACAGAGGAAACCAATTAAATGGAAACAGATGAAAACAAATCACAATCAAGAAGCAGAAGCGCCACACAAAACAATGAAAATTCAACAAATGGAAAACAAGAGAAAACACAAGCAGCACAGAAAATAAGGAAGATCAAGCCCAGAAATCAAATGAAGAGCAGCCAACTTGCATGAAGTTTGCTGAAGGAGCGCCTGTGGCTGAGGGGGCCGCAGGGGAAACAATCAGTAAGTTTTTTATGTTTTACTTATATTTAATTTAGTTATAACTAGGAATGGGGACAAGGTTGCTGAAGTGACAACCTTTACGCCCAGTTGGTTTTATGGGGGTTACCAATCACTGGTAGCCCCTTTAAAGCAAATAAATAAAAATGAAATCAATAAAAGCACTCAAATGAACATGAATACTTTTTCAAATATTGAAGCAAAAACCAAGGAATATTTACCACCCGCAGGGTGCTTGCTGTGGATTAGGGAAGCATATAAAATAGAAGAAAATATCAATTTGAAAGAGATGACTGAAATTGAGGGGATATCAAGATAAACTAAGATGAATAGATTCATAAAAGTATCAAAGATTTCCCTTTTTAAACATAAATAAATAAAAAAAGATCTAATAAAAACAGACTTTCAAATAGGACCAGAATATCTTTAAACTGAAATTTTTAACAAAGTGTTCAAAGTATTATCAAATAAAGTTGTGGACACAGTCCTCAGGAATACATTTAAACCTTTATTTATTTTGTTTGCTGAGGCATAGGGGGCAGATACACGTTGGGTGCCCTCTGGAACTATATTCAAGTTCAATCAAACATCCTATATCAACAGATTAGTTCAAGTAAACAAAAGATTATGCATATTTTCTGAAAAATATACCTTGCAAAGGATTCATGTTGCAGTATACCTAGGAATTCTAGACCATTGCATATTAAAAACTAACATCAAAAGTTGAAGGATGTACCTATACAACTTGATATATGCCAATTAGCACTAGAATGCCAGAAGACACCACAGGGGTATAGGACAGTCAAGTACGTCCTGTACAACTCCTTTGCACTGGCATTGTTGTATGGATTTTGCATGCCTCCCAAAAAGAATCTGCTGACTGATTTGCTTACCTGCCTCCCTTTTATTAAGCGTTTGGCAACCACCGGGGTGCAGGGTGCCACCCCTCTAGCAATTGCATCCAGGGTTTTCCATCGCGTACAGAAGAGTATGTGGATCTAATTAGATGCTCTAGCTGAAAATTTGATTTTGGGGTATAATTCCCCAGAAAAATTGCATTCCATTTGAAATTTGCATCTGCCTAATAAATTATATTCCCTTGCAATTTAACTTTTTAATTTTAATTTTTAATTTTTCTTAAAATATTAAAATTTAAAGTTATAAAATTTAAATATTACTATTTAAATATTAATATTTAAATTTTAATACTTAAATTTAATTATTTAAATTTTAATACTGTAAATTCAGAACCTAAACGTAAAAATGCGGGATTTTTAAATCCTTGGTCCAAATTTCAAATCACTTTTGCAGGATGGCCTTTTTTAATTAAATTGAATTCTTTGAGTATTTATTTGAATATTTGAAAATGCAGGAACTCATAGACACTTTTCAAAGTTCAAGTCAAACTGCATATTTCCAATGGACAAAATGAATTAACTGGAATCAGATTTGAAGCGTTCAAATCCATCAGCCATTTTCATTAAGTTTACTATGTTTTTGAAATTGTGGGATTGTCAAATCCAAGAACCAAATTTCAAATCACTTTTGAATACCACTAGTAAACTCAGATATTAATTGCAGGAACTGGAATCCAACTTGAATGTACAGTAAGCACACTAGGAAACACCAACCCAAATCAAGAAGCTCCACAACAACTAAAATCAAACTAAAAATTCAATCTCAATAACCATGTTTAGATATAAAAAGTGATTAAACTTTAAAATCATCCAAAACTGGAAAGTATACAATATTATACGCTTCAGATTACAGATATAGAAATTTTCTCACTA
Organism: Entomophthora muscae; assembly: GCA_014839935.2. Lineage (NCBI taxonomy): Eukaryota > Fungi > Entomophthoromycota > Entomophthoromycetes > Entomophthorales > Entomophthoraceae > Entomophthora > Entomophthora muscae. The sequence goes on from QTSX02002942.1 coordinate 191,482, forward strand.
TTAAAGGCTAAATCAAGAGAAAATAACTACCCACAACTAACCCAATAAATTCAGAATAATACATATTTAATCTAAAATATATTTCTTTTTTTTATGGACCGTCAGTTGTATTCCCAACCAGCTCCTGCACCAGCCCGCAGGGCAGCCCGTCCACGAGGGTTCCCAGAGGGTCCAAGAACAGACCCAGAACACAAATTGAAGGGAGTCATGCCAATACACAGGCCTCCCAAGGCGTCAGCACCAGTCAACCACCTCCCACGTCCCAAGCCAGATCACACAGCCTTAATCCTAGACAGAAGCCGCTCTCAAGGCCTGCAACCAAAGTCTCTTACACAAAGGTCATCAGGAATAATGAGGTTACATACACCTCCACTGTATACCCAGTTGTCACCTGGCCCCGCACTCTTGATCCAAGAGTTGCTACTTCCTGCCCCTGCAATTTTGACACCACCTACAAGCCATTGGCCACCACTGTTGAGCCATCTGCATCTATTGTGTATTCAACCATTGACAGCGCCACTGTGAGCAAGCGTGATCCCACCTTCTACACAAAGGTCCCCATCCCCTGTGTTGAGCCTACTAGCCAGGATGCTGTGATACCTGCCAAGGGCCAGCGTTGGTTGACAGATAGTGAGTGTGAAGCTCTCCTCAACTGCTTGAACAAGGGAATGGCGGTTTGGGATATTACATCCTGATTTGGTGTCACAGCCAGATACATTGCCAACATCAATCTAAGTATGGCAACACCAGGCAAATTGCCAAATCCACCAAGGCTAAGCGGCAGCCAAAACTCTTGCAGCCTGTGCATATTGACACAATAAAACAATGGATAGCCAAGGATTGCCACCTGGACACACTTGCTGTCCAATCAATGCTTGCCACAGAGATTTGGCTTTCTGTTTCCAAAACTCTTATTTACAAAACAATGGTTGATTTGGGCTTCTCCTGGAAAATACTGGGAGTTTTGCTGTACAACAGAAACAATGAGAAGACCATCAAGGATTGTCGCATTTATGCCAAGACATATCTGGCACTAAAGGAGACTGGGAATGTCCAGTTCTTCTACATCAACAAATTGAGATTTTCCTCCTCACTCAGGTCTAGGCATGGGTGGGTCAAGAAGGGGCCAAGGACGCTGTAGCCCATTGTGCAGCTGTCTGTTCCCAGACCTATTCAATGGTTGTGCTTCTTGGTCCTTGCAGGTTGGACCAATACCAAATGATCAAGGGTTCCCACAATAGCGGGACTTTTCTCAATTTTCTCCGAGTTGTCAAGGAGTATCTCTGGATCAACTACCACAGTACAACCAACATTGCTGTGCTGGATAATGTTGGGCTCCACAAAGTGGATCTGGTTGTGTCTGAGTTCCCTCCAATTGATAAAAATAGCCATTTGGCCAACCTTTGCCTGTCTGACTGCCCAATGAGACTCCTCTTCCTCCCCCCATATTCTCCATTTCTGAACCCAATCAATGAGGTGTTTGGTTGGATTAAGAATAAGGTGAAAGAAGGCCTTCCTCAAGACACTGAGGATCTATTCAATATTCTTGAGGTCAGTCAATTTGCAATGCCACACAATGTGGTGGCGGCTTTTTACAAGCACTCAGAATCCTTCCTCCCCAAAGCCCTGGCCTCTGAGCCAATCAGACAAATGGGCGCTCCGGGTTTTATTTGTTTTTATTTTTATTTTTATTTATTTTGTTTTTGGTAGGACTAAAACTTATTATTTATATATAATGACATGACGTTTGATTGTATTATAGACATATAAGAGTATGTAGAAAAGGTAAGTAAAATTAATTATACTAGGTATGAGAAATATATTTTTATTATAATGCACTGAATATTATATTGACTGTTGTGCTAACAAATAAATAAATTAAAAAAGATAGAAATAGATTAATTTTAAATAATAATTGTGAATCCTTGTTGGTACTTTGGCTTTGTAAGCCACCAATTGGACCTTGTATTTCATCATCTGATCCTTATTAAATCAGTGCCACTATATCCACACAACACGGAAGCAAATGATTTTTATGTATTGCTTACTAATTAGTACTTAGGATGCGGGTCAAGCATATCAAATATATTTATCAAATCATATTACAAGGGAAAGGTAATTTGAGTTCTAAACAATCACTTGTTTAAATATAAGTGGAGCGGGCCACATGATGCAATAAATTCAATTCTTGTTGTTTGTATATGTAATAAATGAACCTTACTTGACAAGCTAGCAAATAAAAACATTTTTAACTTTTTTTATTATTTGACGTGGTTGCAACTATAACTAATGTCTTGTAATATATTTAGATATATTAATGTTATAATTTACCTACTAAAATTTAAAACTATCTTAAAATATTTAAAGTAAAATTATAATTATAAGTCTTAAAAGTTATATATTAAAGTTTAAATATTCAAAATTTAACTATTTTTGTTTAATTGTGCTATATTCAATATTGAAATATTATATATTAAAAATTTTAATATTGTAATATGTATTATTAAAATTTTAATATTAACTTTTAGATACTAAAATTTTAATATTTAAAAAAAATAAAATTTAATTTGCAAGGGGAAAATATTTATTGAGGGGATGCCATTTGCAAAGGGAATGCAATTATTCCAGGGAATTATACCCCAAAATTAAATTTTTGGCTAGAGCGTCTAATTGGATCCACATACTCTTCTGTACATGGTGGACAACCCTGGATGTGATTGCTAGAGGGGTGGCGCCCTGTACCCCGGTGGTTGTCAAATGTTTAATAAAGGGAAGGCGGGTGAGTGAATCAACTAATAGTTTTTTTCAGGGGGCATGTAGTACCTGTACAACATTGCCAATGCAAAGAAGTCATACAGGACGTGCTTGACTGTCCTATACCCCTGTGGTGTTTTCTGGCGTTTGAGTGCTAACCAGCTCATGTCCATTTGAATAGGTGCATCCTCCAACTTTTTGGCATTGGTTTTTAATATGCAGTGAAGGAGGATTCCCAGGGATACCATGGCGTGAATTCTTTGCAAGGTATATTTTTCCAAGAACATGCACAGTTTTTTGAAGACTTGAACTAACCTATTGATATAGGATGTTTGATTGAATTTGAAGAGGGTTCCGGGGAGCACCTGACTTGTATCAGCCCCCCAAACCCTTGGCAAACAATATTGATAAGGAGCGTCTTTTGGGGAAGCTTTAAATATGGAATTAAGAAAGAAGAGAAGTATATTTTATTAGATAATACTTTAGACTTGTATAGACTTGACTGTGGCAGGGATTTAGTTGGATCAAATCTAGGGGTTGGTCATGTGCAAGATGGGTTTGAGCCACTGGATACTTGGACAGTCAGGTGATATTGCTTGGTTACCATTCTTGGTATGTTGAACGGTATATTGGAAGGGGACCAAATTGGGCAATGGCTGGATGTTAAGTGAGTTGGTGGTAGCCAGAATACTTGTACATCCATATCCTTGACACCTCCCTTAAGGGGTTACTCTGGTACATCAGGAGGGGGCTTTGTTTTAATGGCTGCTGTCTGATGCTCCTGGAGCTGTTTATTAGTTGGAACCAGTCTGGTCAAGTGCTCTCCTTTACTGAGGCAGAGACAGGTTCTGTGGTATTTCTTGATAATTGGGTTTTTGGCACCTTGGAATTTTACTAGGTAGGTGTTGTGTTCTGGTCTGTATTTGATGACTCTTCCTGGTCTCTGGTGTACTGAGTCTAGTTTCTTTCTGTTGCCAGCTAGAATCCAGACAGGGGAGTTGATGGGAAGTGGCTCCTCTGTGGAGGTTACCTTTTGTGTCTTGAGCCTCTTTATTTCTGCTATTTTAGCTTTGAGGCAGACGTGTTGTAGATTTGGTACTTGTTCTACTGTGGGAGGTTTCCCCGGGGGATCTTTATATATGGCTGTTTGTTGCGGGTGATTATTTCCAATTTGTACTTGTAGGTTGGCTCAAACAGCAAATAGCCTGTCCCTTGGTTGGTGTGGACTTGGGATACTAGTAATGCATGTTTCACATATAGTGGCAATGTGTCTTTGGCTTTGCCATCCATTATTTTCTCTATTGTCCTGATAAGGCTGCTGTTGAGGCGTTCCACTCTGCCATTGGCCTGTATGGAGAGGTTGTGGAGTGTTTAATGTTTTTGGATTTTAAGTTGTCATTTACTACGTGACCTGATAACTCAGTTGCTCCATCAGTTATGATGTAGTCTGGAGTGCTGTAGTTGGCTATGATTGCTTTGGTAATGAAATGGTTGATTTGTTTTGCTTTATGGTCCTTTGTTGCCCAGCAGATGGGCCAGTGTGTGGCAAAGTCAATAGCTACAATTAAGAAACGTTGATTTGTCTTTGTTTATGGGAAGGGCCCCACTACGTCTAGTCCTCAAACCCTGAATGGTTCAGGGTCTGGTACTGGGTTGACCGTTGGCTGAGGAGCCTTTGTACTAGTGTATTTCTTGCACACTGTGCACTTTTTCAGAACATCAACTATATCCTGTTTGAGGTTGGGCCATCATACTATCTCTTTTAGTGTGAGGTATAGGTTGTTAGCCTTTGTATGGCCTAGTAGGCAGTGATGTCTTAATATGGTGTCAACTCTTTGTGCAAGTGGGATGTACAGGACATGTTTGTCATTAATAATTTGGTATACAGTGCCATTTGATACATGGAAATACTTTTTGTTTCTTACTAATGTATCATGGATCAGTTGATGTGTTGAGGGGTCTTTCCCTTTGGATTTATACTCAATGTTGTACAGGTTTGGCCAGTCAGGGTCCAGGTGGTCTGGATGATTCTCTCTAGGCTGGCATAGTCTAGAGAGAGCATCAGCCGTGACCAGCTCTGCCCCCTTTTTGTATTGGATGTCCAAGTTAAGCTGTTCCAGCAAGGACATCCATTTGTCTTGTTGCCGTGCAAGTGCATTCTGAGTTTTGAAATATATTAAGGATTTATGGTCAGTTAGTACTTGGACGTTTAAATGTCCTTCTAAGTAACATCTCCATTTCTTGCATGTGTGGTATATTGCTAGCAATTCCTTATTGTGTATTGGGTATCTCTTCTCAGTATTAGTTAGTTTTCTGCTTTTGTAACATACTGGCAGGAAGTCTTGCTGCCCTGGCTGGCAGATGCACAGGACTGCGCCAATGGCGGTGTCACTGGCATCTGACTCAAGCTTGTAGCACCTGTTATTATTAGGGTATTGCAAGATTGGTGCTTCAATCAAAGCTTGCTTTAATAATTGGAAATTCTTGTCACATTCTGGAGTCCAGATGAATTTCTTTTTTGCATTACCCTTGGTTAGGACATTGATTGGTGCGGTGAGTTTTCTGCAGTCTTTGGTGTATTTCCTTAGGTAAGCTACCATACCAAGAAAGCATATAACTTGTTTAACGGAGGTGGGGTGTTGCATGTTATTTATGGCTTTAATTTGTCTGGATCTGCTTTGATACACTATCAGAGACAATGTGTCCCAAGAACAGGAGTTCCTTTTCCATAAATTGGCACTTACTTGGTTTTGCGTAAAGTTTGTGCTTTACAAGTCAATCAAGTGTCTTGCGGACATGCGTGAGGTGTTCCTCTTTTGTTTTTGAGAATATGATGATATTGTTAAGGTAGCATAATGTATTTGAGAGACCGTTTAGTGCTTGGTTCATCATGGTGACAAACTTTGTGGGAGTGTTGGTCATCCCAAAGTTCATTACTCTACATTTAAAGGATCCAAATTGCTACGGAACGCGGTCTTTGGTATGTCCTTTTCTTTTACTTCAACTTTGTTGTAACCTGAGGTACAGTCAATTTTGGAGAAAAATTTGGCTCCAAACAGCCTTGCAAATAGATTCTCTATTAGTGGAAGGGGATATTTATTCTTTACTGTGAATGCATTTGATGCTCTTTAGTCAGTTACTAGACAGAGTGAGCCTTCCTTTTTATTTACAAAAAACACTGCTGCCCCCAAGGGGATTCTGATGGCCAGGTGAAGGCTTTTGCTAGATTGTCCTCAATGTGTGTTTTGAGGGGTTGTGTCTCCATGGGGGAGAATCTGTAGAGGGATGCAGGTTTGGGCATGGCTTTGCATAGGTTGATGCCATGTTTGTACTCCCGTTTGGGGGTAGCTCGGCAAGTTCTTCCTTGAATACATGGGCATATTCATTTAGGTGTGCCACAAGTTCTGGGCATTGGATCTTTTGTATTTGTATGTTATTGAACTCAGTGTACCTTATTATGTGGAGGGTACTGTCTTTGGTTAGACATTCTGAGTCATATTGGTTTATGACCTGGACAAATACTATGTCTCTTAGAATGAGGTCATTGGGTTCTTTGAGGATGTTGAAGTTGACTCTGTTGCGTTTGATGTTCATGGTTTTTGTTTTCCAACATACACTGGGGCTCACTTGGGTGAACCAGTCCATGCCTGCTACAATGTTGTAGTTTATGTTGTTCATGAAAAGTCCTTTGATGGACGTTTGTATGCCTTGGAGGTCAATTCTGAAGGGAGTTGTTTTGCCTTTGAGTAGGCCCTTTGATTTGTCTGCCATTTTGGCGTATTTGAAGTTGGATTTCACAACTGGTATTTTGTACTTGATTACAAATGGTTTGCTAACCATAGTGTGTTGTGCACCAGAGTCAAATAAAATTTTATGTGTATGTGATTTGTAAGTGCATGAATAGACAAGAAGTTGTGAGTGATCCTCCATTTTTATGTTCATAAAAATGGAGGATTGCAGGACACAGGGGATGCAAGCAGCAAAGTTTGTGCCTTGATACACTTTCTTGTTAGTTTAGGGGGAGGCAGGGGCACTTAAGCCTGTTCCCCCTCCTCTTTTCCCTGTTCCTCTGTTTTGAGACCTTTGAGGTCAGAGAATGTGGGGTTAGATTTGTAGTGGGTTGCTACTTCAGCATTGTTAACTTTGGCGGTGTCCTCTTTCTTAGGACAGGAGCAGTTTGCGCTTTGGCTGTGATTGCCATTGTTGCAATTGGAGTTTCTGTTGTTATGGTTGGTGTTCTGGCGTTTATTGCCATTGGAGTTTCTCTGCCATTGATTTTTGAGGAGTGATTGCTGTTAAGTGCAGCATATTCCATATTTGTGCATTTTTCTGCGCGCTTGGCTTCTGTAATGAGCGCGGGCATGGAGGTATTAGCCTCAGGGCAGATGAGGGTAGCAACAGAGGGTTTCATTCTGTTGTTAAATGAGGCTCTGGTATATATGTTGTCAGCTTGTGCTGGGTTTTAGATTTTGCAACATATTTTCTCAAATTTGTTGGCGTAAGCTGCAATAGTGGTCTTCCGCAGAAGATCACTAAGCTGTATTGCAATGTCATAGAGGGATTCAGTGACGCGGAAATTGTGGGTGATGTCTGCTTTGAACTCTTCCCAGTTTTCAAGCTGGTTGTCAGTTCTTAAGCCAACCCAGGTGGCAAACCAGTTAGCTGCGGCCTTGTAAAGGCGCTTGCTAGCTTCCTGGACCCATTTCTCATGGGGGATGCGGTTGGCGCGGAGTTTGGCAGCTGTGTGGTCTAGCCAGTTGATGATGTTTTCTTTGTTTTTACCAAAGAACTTATTGATATCAATGTATTTGGTGTTGATCACTTCACCTGTGATAGATGGTTGTGCATTTGTTTGTGGTTGAAGAGAGCAACTTTATTGAATAATCTTGGTGCATGCTTTGGGCATTACCAGGCCTTTGAATACAGTGCATCCACTAGGTATATCTTCATTGATGTCGTGGATGCGGAAGTACGTTTTCCAGGTCTCCTGGGATGTGGCCTGGTTTAGTATGTGAGAAAAGGTGGGCGGGTTTTGGTCAGTCATTTTCTCTCTCATGGGTGTGGTCAAAAAACCGTAGCTGCTACCAATGATAAGGAGCGCCTTTTGGGGAAGCTTCAAATATGGAATTAAGAAAGAAGAGAAGTATATTTTATTGGATAATACTTTAGACTTATATAGACTTGACTGTGGCGGGGATTTAGTTGGATCAAACCTAGGGGTTGGTCATGTGCAAGATGGGTTCAAGCCACTGGATACTTGGACAGTCAGGTGATATTGCTTGGTTACCATTCTCAGTATGTTGAATGGTATATTGGAAGAAACCAAATTGGGCAATGGCTGGATGTTAAGTAGGTTGCGGTAGCCAGAATACTTGTACATACAGACCCTTGACAATATTAATAAAGGCTTAAATGTGTTCACAAGGACTGTGTCCCCAACTTTGTTTGACAATGCCTTGAATACTTCATTAAAAATTTCAGTTTTTAAATTTTTCAGTTCCTATTTGAAAGTCAGTTTTTATTAAGTTTTTTTTCATATTTGTTGATGTTTGCAAATGGGAATCGTTGAATGCTTTCATAGATATATTCATTGAAGTATAACTTGACATCCCCGCAAATTTCATTCATTTCTTTGAAGTTGATATTTGATCCTATTTCATATGCTTCCCTTAACCACAGCAAGCACCCCACGGGTGGTAAATATTCCCTATCTTTAGCTTCAATACTTGAAAAATTACTCATATTCTGTTGAGTTGTTTTATTCTATTTGGTTTTATTTATTTGTTTTACAGGGGCTACCAGTGACTGGTAACCCTCGTAGAACCAACTCAGCATAAAAGATGTAACTTCTGCGACCTTGTCCCTATTCCTGGTGATGACTAAAATAAATATAAGTAAAACATAAAAAGACTTACTAATTGTTTCCCCTGTGGCCCCTCAGCCACAGGTGCCACCTCAGCAAATTTCATGAGCGTTGGCTGCTCTTCATTAATTTTTCTGGCTTAATTTTTCTTATATTTCTTGCAACTTGTTTTTCTTCTTGGTTTTCATTTGATAAAATTTCTGTATATCTTGAAGCGCTTCTGCTTCTTGACTGAGCTTTGTTTTTGTCTGTTTCCATTTGGTCAGTTTCCTCTTCATTTGTGTTGATTTCCTTTGAAATTTCATTTCCTTCAATTAGTTTGATTTTTTGAGTATTCTTTCTATTGGTTTTTGAGAATTCCCACAAGTTGTAACTTTTGCTCTTGAAATCTAACTGCTTGAGTATTTCCTTTTGAAAATTTAAAATTATTTCCTTGTGTTCTTCATTAACTATTGTTCCCAGGCTATTTTTGCAATTTCCTTTTGCTGGAACAAGGCTCTTCCCTCATTCCCCAGTTGATTTACCATAATTTCCCTGATGTTGTATTCAATCTAGACAACCTTTTGGAGGGCTGACTCTAATTTGTTGATAAGTGTGTAAATATTTGACATTATGTTTGAATTCCATCAAAAAACTGGTTTTTATAGTACTACCTTCAATGCATACATATTTTACATCATCATTAATAAATTAAAGACAATAAATGTGAGAATTGGGGAGCAGGTTATGAGGAAATAAAACCAAGCTCTCAACCACAATAAAATTGCGGTTTCAGCAACAACCAAAAAATTGCTGCCAACAATTCCTGGGAGGCCAAAGAGGAGAAGGAATCAACTGAACACAAAAGCAACAGTCAAAACCAGAAGGCCAAATTAAACTAACAAATTTTGAACTTTATTAGAGTAGAGAATGATGAAGCAAGGTATTTTACAATGGTTGCATTCAATTAAGGGATGTGATAGGATTAGGGTGGTAGATTGAATATCACAAACCAATTGACCAATGATATAAGTGGATACAAATGCATTTCTTGAGGCAGGAAGATCTTGACAAATTTTGAATGGACATAGTTGAAAGAAAAACTGAACCAACTAACATCAGTAATATGCTTTGGATGCAATTACCACTGCACCCAGCCTCTCTTGCACATGATATTTAACCAGAGGTGTCTCTTGGGTGGGTTAGGCGGGGGCATCTTCAGAATAATTCTAGAATATTAAATTGATGGCCTTTATTGGGCTTTTTCAGTAACCCTTTAGATAAATATTCAAACATAATTTGGTAGAAATTCCCAAGCATTTGGAAGAAATTGAAGTGGAGGCCTAAGAGGGAGGCGTAACTTTACAATAAGTGGAAATATTGCATTAGAATATTGCAATTAGACATCAACTCTTGATATTTAGAAATTATGTGCCTAACTCAATGCATTTTGATTAATAAAATTCATTGTAAACTAGGCCTTTTTCATTGTAATTTATTAAAAAGGATTGTGCTTATATTAGAGAGCCATTAACGCTTAGTATGAATATTGATACATAGTGCATTTTACATCCTGTATATTTACCTATTGGTAATAACTCTATAAACTTTTTAGTTGGATTTTGTGAGGTAATAATAATGTAATGTGTTAATAAATTACTGTTCATTGTCATTAATTGGCTGATTTTCTTTGCTGTGGTGATTGTGCATTTTCTGATATTTACGCACTAGTATCTAATTGGTTGGTTTCACATCCAATTGCACAGGTAATAGGAAACATGGTTGCCAACCTGAGATAAGATGCTGTCAGGATGGCGGCTTGATTTCCTATTGCCTGTGCAATTGGATGTGAAACCAACCAATTGATACTAGTGCGTAAATATCAGAAAATGCACAATTGCCACAGCAAAGAAAATCAGCAATTAATGACAATGAACAGTAATTTATTAACACATTACATTATTATTACCTCGCAAAATCCAACTAAAAAGTTTAAAGAATTATTACCAGTAGGTAAATATACAGGCTGTAAAATGCACTATGTATCAATATTCATACTAAGCTTTAATGGCTCTCTAATATAAACACAATCCGTTTTAATAAATTACAATGAAAAAGGCCAAGTTTACAATGAATTTCATTAATCAAAATGCATTGAGTTAGGCACATAATTTCTAAATACAAGAGTTGATGTCTAATTGCAATATTCTAATGCAATATTTACATTTATTGTCTTTAATTTATTAATAATGATGAAAAATATGTATGCTAATAATTTTAAGTATTTGTAAAATGTACAACATTGTATTAATTATGGGAAATGTTGATAATGTAAAAAGAAATTATTATTATTTATGAATTGAAAGAGAGATATCAATTTTAATAAGTTGTCAAAAAGAAAAGATTTATTTTACTGATCAAAGGATGGGAAGGGGAGGAAATGGGCAGAATGAACATTGCCTTCATCTGCGCATGTGAAAGGGGCGTCATCAGATATAGTGGGGGGATTGGTAGTGGCTTTGGAGTCAGGGTTGGAAGGCGGGCGGCTTGATGGGGGGTTGGAGAGGCAGGGTTTGTTGACTGGGAAGGGACAGCAAGAGCAGTTTGCTTCAATTGCTCAAATTCTTCTTCCATCACGTATGCGGGCTTGACAAAATGGATGGATGGGCAGGGGAAGGCAAGAGTCCTTGCTGGTCTTATCACTATCACTTGCATAGAAGATGATGAGATAATTTAAGTCCTGGACAGACACAGAAAGGAAAAGCACATAACCCTTATCAATTTGGGTGCATAGTTTGTTGTAGGTGGCAGGCTTTAAGCGCCTGAGGGCAGAACCAAATTTTTAGAGACATACATCTGCAAGATGCATTTCAGCGTGGTTGATGGGGTAGGACCAACAGGTATGCCCCACAGCCCTGATTTCTTGGGTTGCCCATTCCCGCTGCTCCATCTCAGCACTAAGTACAACTGTGTGCATGGTGTTTTGTGTGGCCCACTCCTCCAGCATGGCCTTGAGCTCCATCTGGTAGGCATACCTATCTCCAGTGTTCAATATTGCTGAGTAATAATTGATGCCCAATGGGGAAACTGCCAATAAAACCCCGACAAAACAATACAAGATTGGGCCACGCTTGTACACATCAGACTGGATACGCTTCTCTCCATAGTCTTGGTTACTTGCAGAAATCTTAGCATATGATAGGAAGATGATGTCATTAAGGGCCCTCATTGCCCTCCCTTTAATAAAATTGATGATGATCAAATTGTATGGGTTGGTATCCACCAAACTGGGGCCACAAAGAACCTGATTGGATAGGATTCTGGCAGAAACCATGTTGCGCTTTTTGCATTACAGCGCCACAATTATTTGAGATTATAGGGCACAGGGCATTTGCCAGAATACAGTCATATGTGAGGATATGAGTAGTACTGTATCTGAAGAGCCAGTATTAAATGGAACTATGATTATTGCCCAGCAATGGTTTCTGATTGCGCAGAAGCACTTAAGGATTAGGATAAAGGTTAACCAGATTAAGGATAAAATAAAGATGGTTCAAAGATGATTTTATTGTAAATGACTAATTCTTCTTATACCTTCTACCAGGGTAATCTCAGGGCTGGTAGCAATGTCTTCTAGGATATTCTAACATACCCCAAATTTGGTAATTATTAATCTAGATTTGGCGCTTCTTGCACGTTAAACCAATAGAATATCTTCATCTTCACCCAGAACAGGTGATCCTTGCTGGTGTGGAATAAATTAGTTACTTCAGGATCACTTCCTGCTTTTTTAGCATGCTGCAGCTTAATGCTTATTAATGTGACAATTAAGGGAATTCAAGATTATGGGAATTTGAACCCAGCGCCTTGGCGCTTGATATAAAGGTAAGGCGGCGCTGTGGCACCTGTAATATTTGCCAGGCGGTGCTTGCAATAATTTTCAGTTGGCGTGGCGGCACCTGACGTAAAGTAGTTTGGCGCCTTGGCGCTTAATCCAATTGCTAAGCGACGCCGCGGCGGCAAATCATGTATCATTTATTGCCGTGACAGCACTTGTCATTGGCTAGTATTAAGTTTAGATCAGCAGACTACTGCTAATCCAATTTGCATGTAGCTTATACTACCAATTTATGTTATTTGGTAGCTGCAATTCATATCTGCAAGCTCCATCATAATTAGTGTCATTGTATTTTGTACTACTAATTTATGGATTTGGTTGTAGCAATCCCAATCTGTGGGCTCTGTCATAATTGGTATCATTGCTTGGTCAATATTCCCAACACTCCACAACTCTGTGCATCCACAAATTCACCGTTCTTTTGTTGGTGAAGATGCTGTAGAGTCTCAGCTGGAGACGTACCTGGACCAGGGGCATCCGTGGATCATGTTCCATAATGGCCATCATAAGGGGATGGGCTGTGTCACCTTTGGTTGAAGTACAGGCACCAGTTGAGGTCTTCTTGGTAGGGGGACCACAGTTGGCGTGGGCTTGCAGGGTTGCAGCCACAGTGGACTTTGCAAAACCCATTGTGGCCACAATTTCCCCAAGGGACATAAGCATCCCTTGCTTTTTGACCATTTCAAGAACAATCTCCAGAGTGATTAATTTTCTTCTGCGCCTTGCAGGCTGATTGGCTGGAGGCGGGGTGTGTCTGCCTTGAGAACCAGACAGTATCATCTGATTGGCTTTTTCTGGATTCTGGCTTCCATTGGTGGCCCCATGGCCCACTTGGTCAATTACAGATGCTAGTGTTGCTGTATGTTTTGGGTTAGCAGCTGCCTGTGCGTGATGGGCAAAGAGGGCCATGCTTGAGGACGCAGGAGAAAGAACACACTCCTGGGTAGTGCTTGCAGAGGGGCCTGCGGGTTGGGAGTGGCCATAGAGGGAGACTTCACTATTAGAAGACCCAGTGTAGCCCTGCATAATTTTTTCAAGGCCAGGGAGCAGCTTGTTGACTTGGTTGGTGTTGGAAGAAGACATAATAAAATTTTTACTATAATTTTAAACTCAAGAAGAGGAATGTATATTTTATTCAATTTTATTGTTATATATGTTAATTTTGTGAATATTATGATCTAAATTTTAGCCATCCTAAAATGGAATAGCGTGTATGAGAATGCCTATGATTCCTAAAAGAATTGGCAAAATCCACTCTAGATCCTTTGGCATCCTTTTTGAGACACCCATAAATTATATTTATTTCAAATTCCTCGCAATTATGATTTGAAACTTTGTTCTTGTATTTGACAATCCCACAATTTCAGATTTGTTAATTTTTACATGATGTCTATGATTTGTTTGACATACAGGAAATCTCAAATTGTACATTAGAATCCCGCATTTCTGATTCATGTATCCTGCATTTGTTTGCTGAGTTTTGTCTTTTGTTAGTTGAGTTATCTGCTCAAGAGATTTGAAATTTGCCAATTTAAATAAATCAAAAAAAGTCAAATTAATTGTTTGATTTTATTAAATATTTTAATTCTCACTCAGTTGAGTTGCCCGCAAAAGTGATTCAAAATTTGGATCAAGGATTTGACAATCCCGTATTTTTACGTTCAGGTTCTGAATTTACAGTAGACATTATGTAAAAATTAACAAATCTGAAATTGCAGGATTGTCAAATCCAAGAGTCAAGTTTCAAATCATAATTGCAAAGAATTTGAAATAAATATAATTTATGGGCATCTCAAATAGGAAATCAAAGGATCTAGGGTGGATTTGTTCTAATTCTTTTAGGAATCATAGGCTTTCTCAAAAATCACCCTATTCCATTTTAGGACAGCTAAAATTTAGATCATAATATTCACAAAATTAACATATATAACAATAAAATTGATTAAAATATACATTCCTCTTCTTGAGTTTAAATTATAATAAATTTTTTATCATGTCTTCTTCCAACACCAACCAAGTCAACAAGCTGCTCCCTGGCCTTGACAAAATCATACAGGGCTACACTGGGTCTTATAATAGTGAAGCCTCCCTCTATGGCCAGTCCCAACTTGCAGGCCCCTCCGCAAGCACCATTCAGGAGTGTGTTCTTTCTCCTGCGTCCTCAAGCAAGGCCCTGTTTTCCCATAATGCACAGGCAGCCGCCAACCCAAATCCTGTATCAACACTAACACCTGGAATTGGGCATTTGAGCCATGGGGTCACCCAGAGAGTCCCAAATCCTAAAACAGCCAATCAGATGGCACTGTCTGGTTCTCAAGGCAGACACACCCCGCCTCCAGCCAATCAGCCTGCAAGACGCAGAAGAAAATTGATCACCCAGGAGATTGTTCTTGAAATGGTCAAAAAGCAAGGGATGCTTATGTCTCTTGGGGAAATTGTGGCCACAATGGGTTTTGCAAAGTCCACTGTGGCTGCAACCCTGCAAGCCCACGCCAACTGTGGCCTCCCTACCAAGAAGACCCCAACTGGTGCCTGTTCTTCAACTGAAGGTAAAAAAGCCCATCCTCTCATGATGGCTATTATGGAGCATGACCCGTGGATGCCCTTGGTCCAGGTCTGTCTCCTACTGGGACTCCATTGCATTTTCACCAATAAGAGAACAGTGAATTTTTGAATGCACAGAGTTGTGGTTGCTGCCAGAATCTTATCCAATCAGATTCTTGGTGGCCTCATTTTGGTGGACACTGACCCCTATGATTGTACTGTTGTAAATTTCATCAAAGAAAGGGCAATGAGGGTGTGTAATGACTTCATCTTCTTGTTGTATGCCAAGATTTTGGCAAGTATCCAAGACTTTGGAGAAAAGTGCATCCAATTGGACGTCTACAAGCGCAGCCCAAACTTGTATTGTTTTGTTGGGGTTTTATTGGTAGTTTTCCCATTGGGCGTGAATCACTACTCTGCAATATCAAACACTGCAAATGGGTATGCCTACCAGACAGAGCTCAAGGCCATGCTGCAGGAGTGGGCCACACAACACGCCGTGCACACAGACAACTGAGTGCAGAGATGGAGCAGCAGGAACAGGCAACCCAAGAAATCAGGGCTGCAGGGCATACTTGTTGATCCTACCCTATCAACTACGCCAACATGCATCTTGCAGATGTATGTCTCTACAATTTAGTTCTGCCCTCAGGCGCTTAAAGCCTGCCACATAAAATTAACTGTGCTCCCAAATTGAGAGGGGGTATGAGCTTTTCCCTTCTGTGTTTGTCCAAGACTTATTTGATCTCATCATCTTCTATGCAAGTGATAGTGATAAGACCAGCAAGGACTCTCGCCTTCCCCTGCCCATCTATCTGTTTTGTCAAGCCTGCATACAAGACAGAAGAAGAATTCAAGCAATTGAAGCAAACCGCTCTTGCCACCCCTTCCCAGTCAGCAAACCCTGTCTCCCCAACCCCCCATCAAGCCACCTGTATTCCAACCCTGAGTCCCAAGCCACTACCAATCCCCCCCACTATCTCTGATGCCATCCCTTTCACAGGCGCAGATGAAGGCAATGTTCATTCTGCCCATTCCCTCCCCTTCCCGTCCTTTGATTAGTAAATAAATCTTTTCTTTGTGACAACTTATTAAAATTAATATCTCTCTTTCAATTCATAATTAATAATATTTTCTTTTTACATTATCAACATTTCCCATAATTAATACAATGTTGTACATTTTACAAATACTTAAAATTATTAGCATACATATTTTTCATCATTATTAATAAATTAAAGACAATAAATGTAAATATTGCATTAGAATATAGCAATTAGACGTCAGCTCTTGATATTTTGATACTATGTGCATAACTCAATGCATTTTGATTAATGGAATTCATTGTAAACTTGGCCTTTTTTATTGTAATTTAGTGAAATGGACTGTGTTTATATTAGAGAGCCATTAACACTTAGTGCAAATATTGATACATAGTGCATTTTACAGCCTGTATATTTGCCTATTAATAACAATTTTGTAAACTTTTTAGTTATATTTTGTGAAGCAAGAATAATGTAATGGGGTAATAAATTAATGTTTATTACCATTATATGGCAGATTTTCTTTGCTGTGGCAATTGTTCATTTTCTGATATTTACGCACTAGTATCCAATTGGTTGGTTTCACATCCAATTACACAGGCAATAGGAAACGTGGTTGCCAACCTGAGACCAGATGCTGTCAGGGTGGCAACTTGATTTCCTATTACCTGTGCAATTGGATGTGAAACTAACCAATTGGATACTAGTGCGTAAATATCAGAAAATGCACAATTGCCACAGCAAAGAAAATCAGCCAATTAATGACAATGAACAGTAATTTATTAACACATTACATTATTATTACCTCGCAAAATCCAACTAAAAAGTTTAAAGAATTATTACCAGTAGGTAAATATACAGGCTGTAAAATGCACTATGTATCAATATAATACTAAGCAATAATGGCTCTTTAATATAAACACAATCTTTTTTAATAAATTACAATGAAAAAGGCCAAGTTTACAATGAATTTTATTAAACAAAATGAGATAGTTATGCATGTAGCTAATAAATATCAAGAGTTGATGTCTAATTTCAATATTCTAATGCAATATTTACATTTATGGTCTTTAATTTATTAATGATGATGAAAAATATTCATGCATTGAAGAGTAGTACTATAAAAATCAGTTTTTTGATGTACTTCAAACAAAATGTCAAATATCTATAACTTGATAAAAAAATTAGAAGCACACCTGCAAAAGGTTGTTGAAATAGAAAAAAATATCAGGGAAATAGTAACAGGAAAGCTGGGTAACAAGGGCCAGCCACTGATTCAGCCAAAGGAAGATGCTCTGGATAAGCTAGGAAATATTATAGATGAAAAGAACAAAGAAGTGTTAATCAATCTACAGGGAACAATATTATCAAGTCTTAAGTTCAATGATGCGGCCTACAATTTGTGGGAGTTCTGGCAGGGGCCAAAGAAAAAACAAGAAAATCAAACTGATTGAAGTCTCTGAAATCTCAAAGGAAATAAACACTAATGAAGAGGAAACTAATTAAATGGAAACAGATAAAACAAAGCACAGTCAAGAAGCAGTAGCGCCACACAAAACAATGAAAATTCAACAAATGAAAAACAAGAGAAAACACAAGTAGCACAGAAAATAAGGAAGATCAAGCCCAGAAATCAAATGAAGAACAGCCAACTCGCATGAAGTTTGCTGAAGGAGCGCCTGTGGCTGAGGGGGCCGCAGGGGAAACAATCAGTAAGTTTTTTATGTTTTACTTATATTTACTTTAGTTATAACTAGGGATGGGGACAAGGTCGCGGAAGTGGCAGCTTTTACGCCAAGTTGGTTCTATGAGGGGTTACCAGTCACTGGGAGCCCCTGTAAAAAAAAAATCAAATAAATAAAATAGTACAAGATAACATCAATCAATATGCAACAAAAGACGCAATGAATAGGGAATTCAAAGCACCAGAAGGAAGCTCAACCTGGGTCAAAGAAGCCTATGAAGTAGGCGCAAGTATTAACTTCAAATTAATGATGGATATCCAAATAAATGTCAACATGGGTTTTGAAAAATATATATTCGAATGTCTTGAACGTTTTCCATTTTCAACTATGAACACATATGAAATAAACCTGAAAAAAAGTCAATTTCATGTTCCACAAGAAAACATCAAAGCCGCAATATTCAATAATTTAATAAAATCAATATCAAATCAAACAAGCAATGCATTTTTAGTCAATAAGATGAAACCTTTATTCACCTTGTTTTCAGAGGCGTGGGTTGTGGATGCCTCCAAAATGTCCAATGCTCCTTTACTCAATTTTTCAAACACGGCCTATACAAATCAATTAGTTATAATCTACAAGAAATTCTGCTTATTTGCAGAGATCTATACTTCACTGCAACTGCATCTTGCTGTTTACCTTGGGGTAGTACTACACTGCATTATGAAGGCCAATGTGAAGAAGCTGGAGGATGTCCCCCTTCAAATGGGCGTCTGCCAGCTAGCACTGGATAAAATGAAGACACTGCAAGGCAACCAACCCGTAGAGCATGTCCTATACAACTGTTTTACATTATCTTTGTTGTACGGGTACACAGTACCTCCAGAGAACCAACTCTGTGTTAATTTGCTTTCAATATTTCCTTTTATAAGACGCTCTGCCACCACTGGGGTGTTGAGTGCAACCCTCTAGCAATTGGCATCAGAGTTGTCCACCACGTACAGAAGAGTATGTGGCCCCAATTGGACGCATTAGCAGAAAATATAATTTTGGGGAATAATACCCCGGAACAATTGTACCCCCCTTAGCAATTTGCATCCCCCTAATAAAATATCTTCCCTTGCAACTTAAATTTTATTTTTTTAAATTTTTAAATTTTAATTATTAAAATTTTAATATTGAAATATATAATATTATAATTTTAATATTAAAATATATTATATTATAATTTTAATAGTAAATTATAATTTTAAATATTTTAATATATACATTTTAATATTAAATATTTCAATATTAAATAAGTCACAATTAAATAAAAATATTTAAACTTTAATATATAAATTTTAGTATTTAAACTTTAATAGATAAATTTTAAGATTTATAATTATAATTTTACTTTTAATATTTTAAGATTGTTTTAAATTTTAATAGGTGAATTATAATAGTAATATATCTAAATATATTACAAGACATTAGTTATAGTTGCAGGCAAGTGCCTAAAGTCAAAGTGCAGAGATCAAAATCTCCAAATCAATGGATTTTTCAATCTCCGCACTTTTTTTCAATAAAAAGTTTTTCCAAAAAATTTAATATTTTTCTTAAATTTGACTTTTTTAAAAATGTTTTTACTAGTAGCTAAAATCAAAAAACCAAGTTTGAAGTGCCCAAATTGATGCAATTTAAAACACACCTTAAATTAATTTGGCTTTTAAAATAGATATTATTCATCCTTTTGAATATAGGGGACAAAATTGAAAGTGTAGAAATTGAAGTCCGGAAGTCTCTTCAATTTAATATTTGGGGCCCCAAAATTAAAAAAAATATCACTTAATATTGATTCTATCACTATATAAATGATCAGAAAAGCTTCAAAATCATATCATACTCAACCAAATAAACTAAAACCTATCATACAGGTTCACAATCACCTGTATAACATTTGATTATAGTTTCACTGATTTTTATTATGTAAAAGATAGAGTGCTGAATGAAACAAATATTATATGATCACTTAGTAATTTACTGGATGTAGTAATAGAGTGCGCAAATTGAAAAAGCTTCAAATCAAAATTCAAAACACACTGATTTAGTGCTCACTGATATATTTTAAATTATTATTGGAATTTAATATTTTATTAACTAAGCTCCAATAGGTGTTTATAATCAAAAGTGCGGAAATTGAAAGTGCATTTAAACCAAACAAACGCTCTACTTTACAAAACCATAATAATTTAACAAGTGTAAGTTTAAAGCTTAAAATAAGCATTTTGAAGGTTAAAGACTTGCTTTAGAACATAGTAGAGTTTCAGGCCTTTTGGGTTAGTTTAGTGTAACTTTTTAAAGGGTTTAGTAAAAACTGCAGATTTTGGCAGTTTTGAAAAAAATATTAAACTAATTTAATATGTTACTATGTTTCCTTATGTTTTTAGGGAGTATTGAGATTGAAGTGCTGAAATTGAAACTCCCTAATTGTCTGATCAAAAGCCCCTTTTTTGCTCCTTTCAAAAGTATTTTAGAGTTGACTACCTCAATTAAAATATTTATTAAAACTAACAAAATATAGTAAAAAGCACTCTGAATTTCAGATTCTGTTAAAAAACGATATTTTTATTAATAATTTATATTCTTTTTTACTAACCAAAAAATACTAACTTTGAGCCATCTAGATGCCCCCTAAGTCAACTCCCATCAACTCAAAGAAGGCCACCCCTTCCAGATCCAAGAAGCCTGGCCCCAAGACCACCAAGAAGATCACCAAGAAGACCCCTGAGCCCTCCCCCTCTCCAGAAGAGGAGCCTTCTGAAGAGGAACCTACCCCTAGCCCCTCCAAGAGCCCAACTGGGCACAAGTTTGTCTACAGATAGGCAGATGAAGAGGAGACGCCTCCCCACATCTCAGAAGAAGAACATGAAGACCTGTACAACTGTGGAGATGCTACACCAACTGAGGATGGCCTTGAGACCTGGGATATCCTGAAAGTACAAAATATTTTCAACTATGAAGAGGAGTTCCAACTGCCAGATATCCTACCCATCTCCTTCCCAATAATGTCCTCTAAGGGCAATGTTTGGTTCTACCATGATGGGTTTATGTTTAAGTGTAATGATGAGCAGAAGCACTTGGTGCTTCATCATTACAAGTGTGAGGGGCCTGCCTGCCTGACTACAACTGGGTTTACCCAGTTTAAGAAGCTGAACAATCAGCACACCTGCCTGGAACCAACTGGGGTATATCAGCGCCTAATAAAGTGGTACCTGCACCAGAGGCAGCCTTTCAACAGGGGCCTTACCTCCCAGGAGATAGTCACTAGGGCTATTCACAACTTGACCAGCTTTCAAAAGATAGCAGTTGGTACTTTTGGATCCCTTCAGAAGTATGTCAGTGATAATTGCCAGAAGTCTGACAATGTGGGCAGATCTGCCACCTCCCTCCTGGAACTGGATATACCCAATGAGCTCAGAGTCACCCCCAAGGATGAACAGTTTCTCCTTCATGAAAATGCGCCAGATGAGCATAAAAGAACCATCTGCTATGCCACCCAGGAGAACCTTAAGAGATTGATGACAGCCAATATCTGGTTGGCTGATGGGACCTTATTATCATACCCCAGGATTTTTCCCAGCTTTGGTGCATTCATGAAAAGTATGGTGATAAGGTTTTACCAATGGTTTACTTTCTAATGTCAGGACAAAATGAGGATGACTATACTCATGCCTTGGAGATTCTAAAGGGGAAGCTGGATCTCCTTCCCTCTACTGATGCCCCCACTTCTACCCCCAAGAAGAAGAAGTCTAAAACCCCAAGCCAACCTGATGATGAGGAAACATCAGAGCCTTACCATACCCACCTCCTTGTTGACTTTGAGCCTGCTCAAGCCAACGCCTTTAAAAAGGTATTTAAGAGCAAGCCTCATGGTTGCTTCTTTCACTTCAGACAATGCCTCAGAAGAAAGCTGCAGAGCTTTACTGAGTTCAACAGACTGGTTACTAGATCCACTTCTCAGAAGCCCAAAGTGGCCTTCAACTCCTTTTCTGCCATTGCCTTGGTGAGAAAGGAGGACTCTAGCAAGATCTATGAGGCATTCAAGAATACCAAGTATATGGAGGACAATGCAGCTGTCTTTGCTCCATTTATTGATTACTTTGAATGCCAATGGATTGGAAAACTTGAAACCAGACGCCATGGAAAAAAGGAAAACAAGATTGAATAGAACCAGCTCAAGTTTGTTAAGAATAAGACCATTAAGACTAATTCCTCACTGGAAAGCTGGCACAACAAGTTTGCTAACTGTGTTGGGGTGAAGAAACCCAAGTTTAATGTACTGATCAACAAGCTCAAAGTTGAACAAGCAACCAATGAAACTCTTTACCAGGAGTTTTTAGATGGACGCCAAAGTGTTTCCCAGAGCAGCAAGGATCTCAACAGCTTTGAGATAGTCACAAAAAACTCCCTCCTTTCCTACAACTCCTCCAACTGGCTCACTCATCTTGAGAACATTGCAAAAGTTCTTTAATAATTCAAATAAAATCTTGCATTGCTTTTACTTTCTTTTAATTTTATGTTGTGACAATAAAAATCTTACCATGAAAATACATTTTAAAGCATTTTTTGTGTAGTTTTTTATTTTATATTCAATTGAATACAGTTGCATATAAATTCTAGTCTAATTTTTCTTTTGAAACTAAAATAAACTTTCTTTTAAAAACAGCAAATTTAAGCATATTTTTGTTATCTAGCATATACTTTTTATTGCAGAAATGAATTTCTTGAGGTTTTTTTAGTCTTTATGTTTTTAAAATATATAGTTTTATATTAAGAACTGTAATTTTTTTGGCTTTGAAGTTAATCTCTGAAAAATCTATTTTTGCACTTTGATCTTAGATATTTTCAATTTTTGTACCCTACATAGTGTTTCAATTTCTGCACTTTTTGGGGGTCCCATTTTTGATTTCTGCACTTTCAACCTTAGGAACTTCAACCTTAGGCACTTGCCCATAGTTGCAACCACGTCAAATAATAAAAACTAGGTTAAAATGTTTTTATTTGCTAGCTCGTTGAGTACAGGTTTATTTATTACATAGACAAACAATGAGAATTGAATTTATCCGCATCATGCGGCCCGCTCCACTATTTTCTAAACAAGTGATTGTTTAGAACTCGAATTACCTTTCCCTTGTAATATGATTTGATAAATATATTTGATACGCTTGACACGCGTCATAAGTACTAATTAGTATGAGATACATGAAAATCATTGGTTTTTGTGTTGTGTGGCTATAGTGGCACTGAAATATTAAGGATCAGGTGATTACTCACAAGGTCAACTCTGTGGCTTTTAAAATAAAAGTCAATGGTACTAAAAAAAGTTCACAATTATGTAAATAAAATTAAACTATTCTATCATTTTTTATTTTTTTATTTGTTAACTCTACAGTCAATACACTATTTGGGGGATTATAATAAAAATTAAATATCTCTATATCTAGAATAATTAATTTTGATTATATTTTTTACTAATTCTTATATGTCTATAATACAATTCAATGTCACGTCATTATATATAAATAATAATTTTTGAGCCCTAATAAAAACAAAATAAATATAAAAACAAATAAAACCCAGAGCGCCCATTTATCTGATTGGCTTGGAGGCAAGGGCTTTGGGAAGGAAGGATTCTGAGTGCTCATATAAAGCTGCTACCTCATTGAGTGGCATCGCAAATTGGCTAAACTCAAGAATGTTGAAGAGATCCTTGGTGTCCTGAGGGAGGCCTTTCTTCATCTTATTCTTGATCCACCCAAAGACCTCCTCAATTGGGTTAAGGAATGGAGAAGAGGGCAGAAGGAAGAGGAGTCTCATTGGAAAATCAGCAAGGCAGTGGTTAGAGGAATGACTATTCTTGTCAATGGGTGGAAACTCAGACACAACCAGATCCACTTTGTGAAGCCTAACATTATCCAACACAACAATATTGGTTTTGCCGCTGTAATTGATCCAGAGGTATTCCTTCACGGCTCAGAAAAAATCAAGGAATGTCCCGCTATTATGGGAACCCTTAATCATCTGGTATTGATCCAACCTGCAAGGACCAAGAAGCGCTACCATTGAATAGGTCTGGGAATAGAAAGCTGCACAATGGGCTACACCGTCCTTGGACCCCTTTTCAGCCCACACATGCCTAGACCTGAGTGAGGAGGAAAACAACAATTTGTTGATATAGAAGAACTGGACATTCCCAGTCTTCTTGAGAGCCACATAGGTCTTGCCATAAATGTGTTGATCCTCAATTGTTTTTTTGCTGTTTCTATGTACATAGAAACTCCAAGGACCTTCCATGAGAAGCCCAAATTGACCATTGTTTTGTAGACAAGGGTTTTGGAAACAGAAAGCCCAAACTCTGAGGCCAGCATTGATTGGACAGCAAGTGAGTCCAGGTGGCAATCCTTGGATACCCACTGCTTTATTGCATTGATGTGCATGGGTTGAAGTAGGCGGGGCTGCTGCTTAGCCTTGGTGGATTCAGCAATTCACCTGGTGTCGCCGTACCTTTCTTGATATTGCCAATATATCTGGCTGTGACCCCAAACTGGGACGCAATATCCCAAACTTCCATCCCCCCATTCAATCAGTTGAGGAGAGCTTCACGCTCACTATCCGTCAACTGACACCAGCCCTTGACAGGTACCGCAGCATCCTGGCTGGCAGGCTCAACACAGGGGATGAGGACCTTTGTGTAGAAGGTGGGATCATGCTTGGTTGAGCTGGCACCGTCAATGGTTGAATATACAGTAGGTACAGATGGCTCCTCTATTGTGGCTAATGGCTCATAGATGGTGTCAAAGACAGAGGGGCAGGAAGTGGCAACTCTTGGATCAAGAGTTTGGGGCTGGGTGACAACTGGGTACACGGTGGAGGTGTAAGTAACCTCAGTGTTCCCAGTGACCCTGGTGTAGGAGACTTTTGTAGCAGGCCTTAAGAGCGGCTTCTGTCTTGGATTCATGCTGTGTGATCTGGCTTGGGATGCGGGAGGTGGTTGACTGGCGCTGACGCCTTGGGAGACCTGTGTGTTGGCATTACTCTCCTTGAGTTGGGTTATGGGTCTATTCTTGGACCCTCTGGGACGCTCTTGTGGACAGGCTGCCCCGCAGGCTGGTGCAGGAGCTGGTTGGGAATGCAATTGTTGGTCCATAAAAATAAAATAAGAAATATATTTTAGATTAAATATGTATTTATTTAGGTTTTAGGTTTAGTTGTGAGTAGTTTTTTCTCTTTATTCAGCCTTGAATAGTAACAGAATTTCTATATCTGTGATTTGAAGTGTATAATTTTGTATACTTTCCGGGTTTGGATAATTTTACATTTCACTTAATTTCATGTCTAAACATGGTTGTTGAGATTGAATTTTTCATTTGATTTTATCCAGAGGGGAGCTTCTTGATTTGGGTTTGTGTTTCCTAGTGTATGTACTGTGCATTCAATTTGGATTCCAGTTCCTGCAATTAATATCTGAGTTTACCAGTGGCATTTAAAAGTGATTTGAAATTTGGTTCTTGGATTTGACAATCCTGCAATTCCAAAAAATATAGTAAACTTAATGAAAATGGCTGATAGATTTGAACGCTTCAAATCTGATTTAGTTAATTTATTTTGTTCATTGGAAATATGCAGTTCAACTTGAACTTTGCAAAGTGTCTATGAGTTCCCGCATTTTCAAATATTCAAATAAATACTCAAAGAATTCAATTTAATTAAAAAAGGCCATCCTGCAAAAGTGATTTGAAATTTGGACCAAGGATTTGACAATCCCGCATTTTTACGTTCAAGTTCTGAATTTACGGTATATAATTGATATTTTAGATTCAATTTTATATCTGTCCTTGGATGGGTTAATCACCTAGTTGAATATTAAGGTTGGCTTAGTATTCACGGGTATACTTTGTTTTTAGATTTTTAGTTTGTATTAAGACTGAATTTATATATATCAAATTGAGTCCAGGCCTTTGATTATGATGTGACCCCAATTCTAGCCTTTCCCTCTGTATCTCAGCATCTACATCAGCTAGAGCTATCATGTTTAGTACCAGTCTGATTGGAATTACAAGAAAGATTTATCTAGATGCTTTAAATTCAATGAAAATCATTTTAATGAGTCTTAGTATTATTATTGGTAGCTAACTCCAGTGACATCCTTATTAGGATGATGGAATAATAGGCAAGGTTAGCTCTGAAACAAAATGCATCCACTTGGATCAGGTGATCCATTCATAAACTCTGAAACAAACATTATCCACTAAGATCATGTGATTTTTCATTAACCATGAAACAATATGAATTTACTTGGACCAGATGATGCATCCGGTGGAATTTCATATTATTTCAGTTAAAAATAATATTTTTAGGGCAAAGGCCAATCATCTCTCGGTTAAAAATATATTTATATTTGTAATTTAAACAAGTCGCTTAAAATTGACCAAGCTCTCTTTTTGACGGACAATTAAATCCTCAGCAGAGTTTAAACACCTAATCATATAAAAGGATCCTAAACATTTGCTGCTTCTCTTCCAGTTTTAATCCACACATTCTAGAGTCGGGTAATCTTCATAGATAAGCCTATTTGATATGATCGCATGGGTAACATTAAGATTTAAAAATCAAGCAATTAAATAAATATTTATTAAAGTCCAAGCGGTTTACATTCTCACTCTAATTCAATTTAGGCCATACTCAATAGAATAGAATTCAACCTTCATACTTTCAAAGATACACGTAAGGATGAGCCAAATCAAGCTTTTGGCTTGGCCATCAACTTTAAATTTAATTATTATAGAAAAACCATTTCAGTCAAATCCCTTACGGCTTGAACCCACTCGAGGTGACATTACAGACAGACAGACTCGCTTTTATATATATTAACTAGATGGTTCCCTGTCCAAGGACAGATATAAAGGTAAATCTAATATATCAATCTAGTATATTTTATTGGATCTTTAGTTTGGATTATTTAACACCAATTTAGTTTAAAAATATTATTTAAACATACTTCCTTAGCATGTTAGCTCATTATTTAGTTATTTAAAATATATGTCTTAAGTAGGGAAAATGGATTATGCTGAGCATATAATTTGTTCGATGAATCCCACTTCAGGAATAACCATCTAGATTCTTCTAAAGTTTTGATAGGGTAACCAATCATATTCGGCATATTGCAGAACGAACCATTCATCCCTTGCATAACTAATATGAATACATTCTGATGGGAAAAAAGAAGAGTGATTATGAATTCACCCAATCGATTTTGAGATATTAATTTAAAAATATGTGGATATATCTCTTGATTCCCATCTGAAATCATTTAAAGTTTAAATTTAAGCGTATATATTGAATCGGGCCGGATGGGAATCGAGACATGTATATAATCGTGATGTGAATGACTTTATGCACATCAATGGGTTGTAACTTAGCTAACTGGCAGATCCGAATTTTAAGCAGCGTTATTGCCTTCGCTCTTGTATCAGTAGGTATTTGGTGCCTTTTTCACATTTACTTCGAGAATGCCTTCCCTGCCATCTATCCCTTGTAAGTTTATTCAGAAATCTCATTGACAGTTAGTTTTTTCGGATTTATGATCTTAGACCTTCAACTCTTTGCTTTTAAAGTTGTGCACGAACACTGTTCCTTCCTGTTCAATACATTCGGCCGCGGCTCATGTAAGATTGTCTTATTTATCTCAAGCTAACTCTTAACTTATAGTCTATACATAGTAAGTCGCATGTCTAGTCTTTTCTTAATGATTTAGTGTTAGCGCTCTGCTCTGTGGCAAAGATGCCGTCTAGATCATTGGCACTTTGACCAGCTTCATCTTGGGTGCCATCTTGGTTATCATTCACTTTACTTCTCCAGAAACTTCTCTCCCAAAGCCACTCATAGGAAGAAAATAAAGGCTGATTTTCGTTTCACTCACTCCAAAAATATCCAAAGCTGATATAATTTATCAATCCAAAAACGATTTCAAGGGATTGTGTAATAGCTATTTATAAGTCAACCCATTCTCTTTATAAATTATTTGATAAGCTGTATTACTTTGAATCAATAATGTTCTGACATATAAACTTAATTGTTAAACCAGTACAATTATGCCGCCCCTTTAACCAATCGACTCTCAGTATTTCTTTCCACATCAGCATATGATTTGAGACCGGCACAGGTTTAAATTTAAATAATACATTTGTATTTGAAATTTGTGATCTTCCCAGCCCCAAGCAATAAAGTATAACAGTCCTGGTTTGAAATATTCATACCTGAGGTTCTGCAGGGCAACAGTGCCCATGTTGACTAGAAAATCATATTTCACATAGGAAATTGCTAGTTGCTCAAGCCCAATTTTTATTTTTCTTAGCTCTCAGGGGTGTGAACCCATAAAACACGACAAGATTGTGGCCATTTCAACAAAATTTAATATTAAGCTTAATTGAATTTTGATTTAACCCATTTTGATATAATTTTACTAATAAAAACTTAATTTTTTGCCTAGTCAAATACACAATATAAAAATGAAAATATCAACACTTTTTAAGCCTAGCCTATTTTTAATAATGAAACTGAAATGCTTACAATATAAATATTATTATTGTAATTAAAAAATATTAGGTTAATATATAGAAATAGTCTCAGTACACATAGCTGTATATTGAAATATTCATCTTAATAATTTATCTGTGGCACTAAATATAAATATGACTTTAATATCATCAATGGATTTGTGGCTAACAGCAATCTCATAATTTAAGCCTATTTTACTATATGAATTACTGTAGAATTTATTATTGTCAATAATGTCAAAAATCAAGAATGTCTACAAGTTGCTTGAGATCAATCACTGGGGTGAAGTTAAACAAATTAGAGTAACATAAATAACCCTAAATTACTATACCACCGCCTATTGAGGATGTTGTCAGTGGGGAAGTTGACAATTTATCTTTTTCATTATTTTAATCAACATATTAACAACTTTAGCTATATCCAATGGTAAGATATCATCTTCCCACTGTCAAGTATATACTTCTGGGAAGTATAATAAACAGCATAAAGGGGGAAATTAAGAAGAGAATGATACTTTATTAGATATGAACATAGGATAATATATTATCAGGAACCCATCTTCCCAGAAACATACCACTAAGAAGGTGTATATCACAATAAGTTCCATAATGCCAGGGATATTTGGTCAAGTAGGAAAGCTTAAAAAGCCGGGAAACCTTTAAAAAAATTGCCTGATTTAACAGACTTGAATCAAATGGTTGATCAAAAATTGGGTTACAGCTTCTCCAGTTTTCCATTTGAATGTGATTCCTCCCTGTAAGCTGATGTTGATACATTGACGTAATTTAAGGGACACCAGATATGATCTTATTTATCAGCATGGTCATCAGAAGTTGGTCACTTGTCAAGGAGCTGGATGTATGGGTATTCTGGCCACCGCTGACACACTTAACATCCATTCATTGCCTGGTTTGGTGCCAATCTGATATACTGTTCTACATACCGAGAAAGGCAACAGACCAATATCACATGACTCGTCCAAGTATCCATTGACTCAAACCCATCCTGCACATGACCAACCCCTAGGTTTGATCCAACTAAACCCCTTCCACAGCAAAAGCTATATAAGTCTAAAGTATTACCCAATAAAATATATTTCTCTTCTTCTTAATTCCATATTCAAAGCTTTCCCTAAAGCCGCTCCTCATCACTGGTAGCAGCTACAGTTTTTGACCACGCCTATGAAAGAAAGAATGACTGAACAGAACCCTCCCACCTTTGCTCACGTACTCAACCAGGCCACATCCCAGGATACCTGGAAGACGTACTTCTGCTCCCACAATATTGATGAGGATATACCTAGTAGATGCACCATATTTGAAGGACTGGTCATGCCCAAAGCATGCACCAAGATAATTCAATACAGTTGCTCTCTCCACCCACAAACAAACACACAACCGTCTACCACAGGTGAAGTCACCAACACCAAATACATTGGTATCAACAAGTTCTTTGGTAAAAGCAAAGAGAGCATTATTTGAATACCTAGACATTCTAGGTACTACTTGGGTAAGGTATGGCAGGAGGTTGGCAAACTGGAAGCCAGTCAAAGTGGTGACAATTGGGTAGACAGTCATTAACCACCAGAAGACCTTGGTGTGGATGTTGTATCTCCCAAAGCTCCCCGCAAAGTAGGTCAGCACGTAGTACATGAAGGTATACACCACAATGGACAGGGTGAAGTGTGGAGATACCAGGGGATTCCAGGGACCAGTGTGGGAAGAGTTGAGCTGTCCTGGATCATAGTGATAGTCTTTTCCTAACTCTTTGGGTGAAGGTCCAAAGAAAGCTGATCCCTGTTGGTATCCTCCAATCCCAAGGCAAGCTGTGAGTACAGCTGTGAAGACAAGGTGATTCATCTTCCTTGGATTGGAGGTGATTGGCTGGGGAAAACTAATTGAAGTAGACTTAAAGGTGTAAGTAAGATTATCTTTATTGAGGGTATTAAACTCAATAATAGCACAAGCTATTACTGAGGAGGGATCCCTTATTTATAGTGCTCTCCCTTGTGCAAAGATTTGCAATTGGAAGTGAAAAGCAGGGGCTGGGGGATCCCAAAAGCTTGGAATGTAGGAATGGTAGTTGGGGCTTGGAAAGATGGCCAAACTCCTGTTCTTCTGCTATCTGTGGCTGGTTTAGAAGTTCCTGAGTTGAACCAATAGTTGTAGGTTGGTCTGGTGCTAGGTGAGGGATGGGAGCCAAATTGCTCTCATGATCTATTTTTGTCCTAGGAGCATTGGTTTGGCTTGAGTTTGACTCTGCCCATGTGGTCTGGGATCTAGCACCCCATTGGTTGGTGGTAAACTTATTTTTAAATTGTGACTCATTATTCCCTCCTTCTTCTGGAGTTGTAGTTGTATTTTTACCTTTTGGCCTTGCAGCCAGGTACTTTTCTGATTGGCTGCAATTAATGGTGGTTTCTGATTAGCTGTGGAGTGGGGCCTGGGACCCAGTGGGCAAGCAGGTGGCTGATGGCTAGTGGCTGGCTGGGTGCTGGTGGGTGTGGCAGGCGCCTGTGTAACCGTGGCAGGTGCCTGCCTGGATGATAAATTATTCTGGCAGTTATTAAGTTCTGTTTTTCCCTTTGTTTGATTTTTATTTTCCCTAATTAAAGAGAGGAAATCCTCATTGAATTGGGCATTTTTAACAGGAAATCCTTATATTCTTTCCCAACATTGTACTCCAGTAAGAATCTGGTTTATGTCAGGAATATTCCTGACAGTCATCAACTGGCTAGACCACTCAGCCGCTGAACTTTGCACCAGCCACATCCCCCATGAAAAATGGGTCCAGGAAGCCAGCAAGCACCTGTACAAGGCAGCAGCTAACTGGTTTATCACTTGGGTTAGCTCACAAGCCAACAACCAGCTTGAAAACTGGGAACAGTTCAAAGCAGACATCACACACAATTTCTGTGTCACCAAATCCCTCCAAGACATTGCAATATAGCTCAGCAATCTTCCTCAGAAGACCACTATCACAGCTTACGCCAATGAGTTTGAGAAAATACATCAAAAAATCTAAAGCCCAGCTCAAGCTGACAACATACACACTAGATCATCATTCATTAACAGAATGAAACCCTCTGTTGCTTTCCTCATTTGTCCAGAGGCCAACACCTCCATGCCTGCACTCATTGCAGAAGCCAAACACGTAAAAAATGCACACATATGGAATATGTTGCACACAACATCAACCACTCCTCCAACGGCAATGGCAGAGACAACTCTAATGGCAACAAGCGCCAAAACACCAACCATAGCAATGGAAACTCCAATTGTAACAATGGTAATTGCAGCCAGAGCGCAACCCAATCCTGTCCCAAGAAGGAGGACACCGCCAAAGTGAATAATGCTGA
Organism: Entomophthora muscae; assembly: GCA_014839935.2. NCBI lineage: Eukaryota > Fungi > Entomophthoromycota > Entomophthoromycetes > Entomophthorales > Entomophthoraceae > Entomophthora > Entomophthora muscae. The sequence continues at coordinate 223,205 of QTSX02002942.1, forward strand.
AACAGCAACCCACTATGAATATGACCCCACATTCTACGGCCTCAAAGGTCTCAAAACAGAGGAACAGGTAAAAGAGGAGGGGGAACAGGCTTAATTGCCCCTGCCTCCCCCTAAACCAACAAGAAAGTGTACCAAGGCACAAGCTTTGCTGCTCACATCCCATGTGTCCTGCAATCTTCTATCTTCATAGACGTAAAAAATTAAAGATTGCTCACAACTTCAGGTCTACCCATGCACTTATAAATCACCTACACATAAAATTTTATTTGACTCTGGTGCACAACACACCATGTAAGCAAACTATTTGTAACCAAATACAAAATACCAGTTGTCAAATCCAACTTCAAATACGCCAGAATGGCAGATAAATTATAGGTTCTACTCAAAGGCAAAACAACTCCCTTCAGAATTGACCTCCAAGGCATAAAAAAGTCCATCAAAGGACTTGTCATGAACAACATAAACTACAACATTGTAGCAGGCATGGACTGGTTCATCCAAGTGAATCCCAGCGTATGTTGGAAAACAAAAACCATGACCATCAAACACAATGGAGTCAATTTCAACATTCTCAAAGAACCTAACAATCTAATCCTAAGAGACACAGTATTTGTCCAAGTCATAAATCAGGACAACTTGGAACGTCTAACCAAAGACAGTACCCTCCAAATAATGAGGTACACCAAATTTAATAACATACAAACAATCAAAATCCAATGCCCAGAACTTGCAGCACTCCTAAAGAAATACACTCATGTATTTAAGGAAGAGCTAACAGAGCTACCCCCTGAACAAGAGGTCAAACATGACATTTGCCTATGCAAAGCCATGCCCAAACCTGAATCCCTCTACAGATTCTCCCCCATGGAGACACAACCCCTCAAAGAACATATTGAGGAAAACTTAGCAAAAGGCTTCATCTGGCTGTCAGGATTCACCTTTTTATAGCTGCTATTCTGCTCATTTATTTATTTGGCTTTCATTGGCATTAGTTTCTTTGCAGTATTGGTCATTATCATCTCATGCACAATATCCTCCTTCTCCTCTTCATTTTCCACTTTTTAAGTTAAAATTAGGCTTTTTAAAGCCTAGTTATGACCCAAAGACTGATTAATATCAGTTTCAAACTCTCCTTACCTTTGCACCCAGTTTTGAACCCTGTACCTATTTGTTGGACCTTAAAAAGTTAGTTTGAAAAGCTCACTTTTGTTCTAATCTTTAATTTTTGCTTTTTGAGCCTTGGACCCGTTTTTCCTTGAATTTTTGCCCGCTCTACATCATAGGGACACTTGCTGTAACTGTTCTCCTCCTACCGGTCACCCTTTACTGGGTTTAGCTTATCCAAGCTAAACTGCAAGTTCTGTTTCTTGATTTTTAATTTTCATGCATGTCTTTCTAACTATTTTTGGTTTAACTCTTGACACTATTCCTTGCACCCCAATTATACAGTGCATAATAAAAAGGCTTGGTTCTCCAATCTCAACAATAAGTTGAGATTGTTTGACTTGCACCTCAAAAGGTACTTGTTAGGTTTTGTGGCTTGTGTTCATTTCCAATTTTTAGTTTAAGTTTTTTTATCTTCAATCTTATGATTCCTTTTGACTTTCTATTTCATCAGCTTGGTAGTTTCTACAGTAATACCCACAATTTGATTATTGATAGTTTTAATCCTCCAACTAGTGGTGAGCAATTCCCTGACTTAGAAATAGATTTTTTGACCAAGTCCCCAGTCATTAAGACTGGACTCTATTTTTTTTCTTAGGATTAATCAACCGTCTCAGCCCTTATTTTACTTCCTATAAGCTTCTAGGGGCCTTAGTCCAGTTGTTACTACAAACCCTACCCACCTTTTTAAATTTGACTAACATAAATATAACAGGTTTAAAAGCTTTATTTTACAACCACCTTCCCCAAACTATGAGACCTTACACTGGCCATCAGAATCCCCTTGGGGGCAGCAGTGTTTTTTGTAAAGAAAAAGGAAGGCTCACTCTGTCTAGTAACTGACTACAGAGCATCAAATGCATTCACAGTAAAGAATAAATATCCCCTTCCACTAATAGAGAATCTATTTGCAAGACTGTTTGGAGCCGAATTTTTCTCCAAAATTAACCGTACCTCAGGTTACAACCAAGTTGAAGTAAAAGAAAAGGACATACCAAAAACTGTGTTCTGTACGTAATTTGGATCCTTTGAATGTGGAGTAATGAACTTTGGGATGACCAACTCTCCTGCAACGTTTGTCAAAATGATAAACCAAGCGCTAAATGGCCTCTCAAATACATTATGCTACCTCAACAATATCATCATATTCTCAAAAAAGAGGAACACCTCACACATGTCTGCAAGACACTCAATTGACTCGTAAAGCACAAACTTTACGCAAAACCAAGTAAGTGCCAATTTATGGAAAAGGAACTCTTGTTCTTGGGCCACATTGTCTCTGACAGTGGCATCAAAGCAGACCCAGATAAAATAAAAGCCATAAATAACATGCAATACCCCACCTCCGTGAAACAAGTAAGATGCTTTCTTGGGATGGTAGCTTACCTAAGGAAATACATCAAAGACTGCAGAAAACTAACCACACCAATCAATGACTTAACCAAGGGTAATGCCAAAAAGAAATTCATCTGGACTCCAGAATGTGACAAGAATTTCCATTTATTAAAACAAGCTCTGATCAAAGCACCAATCTTGTAATATCCTAATAACAACGGGTGCTACAAGCTCAAGTAAGATGCCAGTGACACTGCCATTGGCGCAGTCCTACACATCTTCCAGCCAGGGCAACAAGACTTCTTGTTGGTAAGTTACAAAAGTAGAAAACTAACCAACACTTAGCAGAGGTACCCCATACATGACAAGGAATTGCTAGCAATATACCACACATGCAAGAAATGGAGATGTTATCTAGAGGGACATTTAAACGTCTGAGTACTAACTGACCATAAATCCTTAATATATTTCAAAACTCAGAACACACTTGCACGGCAACAAGCCAAATAGATGTCCCTGCTGGAGCAGCTCAATTTGGACATCCAATACAAAAAGAGGGCAGAGCTGGTCACAGCTGATGCTCTCTCTAGGCTATGTCAGCCAAGAGAGGATCATCCTGACCACCTGGACCCTGACTGGCCCAACTTATATAACACTGAGTACAAGGCAAAAGGAAAAGACCTCTCCACACACTAACTAACCCATGATAAATTAGTAAGGAATGAAAAGCATTTACACATATCAAATGGCATAGTCTAACTGTGACAGATCCAGGTCTAACCAGTCAAACTTACCATTATCTTGCCCTTGACTCTTGTTACTGGTACCTTCCTGTGACAAAGCTTTGAGGAGCTTTGCCTCCAGGGAGGCAATTTTTTGAGACAACACTTTATTGTCATCTCTCCAAAAAGCTATAATTTTGACACTCTTTTTCTCTCTGTTTCTCAACGCCTCAACTTCACAATTGGCTCTGTTCTTTACTTGTTGCAAAATTTCATTGAACCCTAACAGCAAGTTCCAGGAGTCCCATGCATAAACTCAATTTCCTTGTGCTGGAGTTCCTTCTCTGGCAAAATAGTCAGAGTATAGTTCTTCAAAAGCTGCTTTTACTTCTATCAAAGACTCCTCAGGTGCAATCTTAGAGACCTCCAGACTTGTCCAAGCCTCCTCAAGCAAGCTGGTAGGAACTTCCTTTCTTGCAGCAGCGGTCTCAACACAAATACTTCAAATTTTGCTCTTTCAAATAGTAATAAAGAAGACATGATAATTAAAAAGAAGTTGAGGGGAAAGCATTGAAATTGATAATACATCTTTATTTAAAATTAGCTGTTTTGCTTATATACCATTTGGGGCATATTTGGCTGAAAACCCCTCCGGTTCCTGAATCAACCTATGATTCATATCATGTGGTCTATGAAATTTGTGTCATCCAAACCTAGATCTTTACCTAAAAGATCACCAATATTTCTCAACCTATGAGAACCAACCTACAATGGGAAGAAGTCACCTGACTCCATTCATCCCAATGTACCAATTCAGCATGGAGCTTTCCCAGCTCCCAGCGCCAAAACCTTGTGGGTTACACATCCCAAAACTCAGCTATCAATGTTCCAACTGTGAACCAGCTGATCAAACCTGAATTCCTAGGCATCCTTGCCTTTGTTTAGTTATATTTGCATTTAATGGTTTTTTGCCTTAAAACCCATTAAAATGCTTTGAAACTCAAACCAGGCGCCACCATGGCGCCCAGCAATTTCCCCAGGTGGCGCTTCTAACCCAATGAATTTGTCAAAGCGGCGTTTTTAACCTAAAATTTGGGGGTTTACTTTTGATTAACCTTAACCAAACTTCTTGACACAGTCAAGGCAATTAACCAATATAATTAAAAACTCATTAATTATATTCCCATGTATTTATTAATTAATCTTCTCAATTAATTAAATTGTTTTTGAGATGCCTAGTCTCCAAGATTGATTCGGCCAATCTTGCCTTCTGTTCTTTTATTGAATATAGATGCTAAGTTCTCAGGAATCTTTATCTGAAGAATTCCAGCCAAACCTATCTACATAAAACAAACAGCAAAAACAGAGCAACTTTATATCTCAGAGTATTTATTTGGCTAAATACTTAACAGTGACTGTCATACAGTCACACTACTGCATCATTAAAGATAAACATGCTCCCTACATCCTGCTTGCACAAAGAGTTTACACTATACTAAGACATCCCCACCTACTAGGACATACAAAGGCTAACAACCTATACCTCACTCTAAAAAAGATAGCATGGTGGCTCAATCTTAAACAAGTTTTATTTGATGTTTTGAAAGAGTGCACAGTTGTGAGAAATACGCCAGCACCAAGGCTCCACAACCCACAGTTAATCAAGTACCAGACCCTGAACCATTCAAGGTTTGGGGGCTGGACGTGGTGGGACCCTTTCCAGAAGCAAAAACTTAAAAACACTTTCTAATTGTAGTAATTGACTTTGCTACACACTGGCCTATCTGCTGGGCAACACAGAACCACAAAGCAAAAATAATAAATTGCTTCATTAACAAGGCAATAATAGCCAACTATGGAACTCCTGACTACATCATAACAGATTGAGCAACAGAGCTATCAGGTTACATAGTAAACAACAATTTAAAATCCAAAAACATCAAACACTCTACAACCTTGCCCTACAGGCCACAGGCCAACGGCAGAGTGGAACACCTAAACAGCAGCCTCATCAGAACTCTCAAGAAAATAATAGATGGCAAAGCCAAAGACACATGGCCACTACACATGAAACATGCAATGTTAGTAATGCAGGTATGCACCACCAAGGGACAGGCTACTCAATGTCTGAACTAACATACAGATACAAACCAGAGATAGTCACCCACAATAACCAACTATATGTGAAGATCCCCCAGGGGAAATCCTCACAGTAGAACAAGCACCAGCTCTACAACACATACACCTCAAAGCTAAACTGGCAGAAACAAAGAGACTCAAAACCCAAAAGGTAACCTCTACAGAGAAACCACTTCCAATCAACTCCCCTGTCTGGGTTCTAGCAGGGAACAGGATGAAGTTGGATTCAGTACACAGAGGACCAAGAAGAGTCATCAGATATCAACCAGACAGAAATACCTATCTAGTTAAGTTCCAAGGTGCCAACAACCCTGTCATCAAAAAATACCACATATCCCGCCTTTGCCTCAGCAAAGGGGAACACTTGACGCAGCTAGTACCCACTAGCAAACAACTCCAGGAACATCAGGCAGCGTCTGTCAAGACAAAGCCCCCTCCTGATGTACCAGAGTAACCCTTTAAAGGGGGGTGTTGAGGAGCTGGATGTACAGGCATTCTAGCCACCGCCAACACACTTAACATTCATTCATTACCTGGTTTGATGTCAATCCAATATACTGTTCTACATACCAAGAAAGGCAAAAAACCAATATCACATGACTTGTCCAATTTACAGCAACTTGAAACCATTCTGCACATGATTATCCTTATCTTTGATCCAACTAAACCCCCGCCACAGCAAAAGCATATAAGTCTAAAGTATTATCCAATAAAATGTATTTCTCTTCTTCTTAATTCCATATTTGAAGCTTCCCCTAAAGCTGCTCCTCATCACACTCAAGGGTTCTTTGCAACCTGAACTAGATACTCACTTGACAATGTGGAAAGAATAGGAGCCCAGGATTCAGGCGGTATTACTTAGTCAAATTTTGATATATATTGAATAATTTTCACTGTTTCAACTCTTAAGAGTTGAGTCCTCCCAAAAATTTTACTCAATAAAATCAAATATCCCTTGGTCTAACTTTAATTTCAAATTCATCCTGTAGTTGCTTTGTTATGCTACATCCCCTACAATTTAATCCTTAGCTGGATTCTTATGGGAAGATGGGGGCCTGTTGTTGGTACTTTGTTGTTGTCACCGCAAAATGTTAATTCAATGCCTGTCAATCTTGGAGCTGTTCCTACTCACGTCAAAGCTGAAACTCATGTGCTCTCTCAATGTCCTAAATTTTATGCTGAAGACACTCTGATTCTCTCACAGGCCATCTATCTAGGGCTTTTCTGGTTGGGGTTAATTATTTTACTTAACCCTAGCATCTCATTTGGAAATTTCACCAACCAGTATTTGAAGTTATGTTGGTGGTTAATCCTTAACTCTATGTGGATTTGGTGGGTGATTCCCCACCACTTGGAGACCGCTTCTTACTATCCAAAAATTTCTGTCACATTACTCAACTCTTCTACGTCTGAGTTTTTGGAAGCAGTTTGTCATTGTCAAGATTATACTTTTTGGAAGTATAATAAACAAGATAAAGGGGAAAATTAAGAGAAGAATCATAATTTATTTGATATGAATATAGAATATTATATAGTTCATGAGAAGCCACATACTGTCCATGTACGCCATGGAAGTCATGGGGCTTATCTGAGTAATGTTCCTCTTAAGTCACAAGGCTTATTCAAGTTGTTTTCCACTTAGGATCAGGATTGTTTGATCCCCGTAATAGATAATCAAATGATAGTAGTGACACCAACTTAATGATTAGTTGGTGAGCCATTTAGTGAACTAACCAGGGCATTAATTTCCTGAGAGGGAGTAATTGAAGATGTTGCAACAGCATGGACATAAACAAAGCATTTTCAGCAGTAATATTGAATCACACCTGCCACTCCTAAAGAAGATACTAAATGAGTATGATCCAAACATACAATAATTCAGAGAAGACCAACTTCACAGAAAGAAAGAACCATTTGAAAAAGAAAGTATGCCACTCTGGGTTAGAGATTCCAAGTGGAAGCCAGTTTGGGTAGTCAACCTTGATAGACAACTTTAAGATCTTGGGCTAAGAGGGCTGGTGCTTTTACAGAAGTCAGGGTCAACAGTACCTATCTCATAAATGAGATCAGCCCCCAAACAATCCTTGATATGATGCATCATGGATCAATTGGATTGTGTAGGGCTTGTCAAAGTCAAATAGGCTCCTGTCACGGTAGGTTTCATTGTGCCGAGAATTATCCGCCCAAGCAAGAAGGCTCAAAAAGCCGGGAAACCTTTATCAAAATTGACTGAGTTAACAGATTTAAATCAAATGGTTGATCAAAAATGGGTTACAGCTTCTCCAGTTTGTCAGCTGAAACCGGTTCCTCCTTGCAAATTGATATTGATAAATTGGCATAATTTGAGGGTCACCTGATATGAGCTTGTTAATCAACATGGTTGTCATAAACTAGTCACACAAGAGTTCTTTGCAACCTGGACCAGATACTTGACAATGTGGAAGGAATAGGAGGTTAAGACTCAGGTGGTATTGCTTAGTCAATTTTCTGATATATATTGAATAATTTTCACTGTTTCAACTCTAAGAGTTGAGTCCTCCCAAAATTTTACTCAATAAAAATCATTTATCCCTAGTTCCAATTTACTTTTCAAAATGCATCCTGTGGTTAGGTTGTTACAATATATTCCGTACAATCTGACTCTCAACCAAATCATTTCTGGAAGATGAGGTCCGCAGTTGGAACTTTGTTGTTGGTGCCACCCAATGTTAATTTTGCGCCAGCCAATTTTGCAGCCCCCCATTCTTGAAACTGAAAATTGTGTTGCCTCCCAATGTCCAGAATTTTATTCTGAAGATTTGTTGATGTTGTCTCAGGCCATTTATCTTGGGCTACTTTGGTTAGGATTAATTTTTCTGCTTAATCTTGGTATTACAAATGGAAATTTTACAAAAAGATATTTGAAGCCACGTTGGTGGTTAATCATTAATTCTATGTGGATTTGGGTGGTAATTCCCCATCACTTAGAAACAGCTTCATATTATCCTGTGATTTTTGTCACATTACTCAACTCTTCTATGTCTGAGTTTTTGGAAGCAGTTTGTCATGAGTTTGTGCTTCTTTTCTCCTGCTCCTTTGAGATATCTGTGCTTGCCATATTTATTTGCATCAGTTCTTTTCTGAGTTTTCAGTTTGGACTTTTCTTTAATTTCTGGTTTCCATCTCTGGTTGTTGTTGTTGAGATTGGACCATCTGCTTCCTATTTCCGCTGTGCCATTTTATTTTGGTGTCCAGATTATTTTCCTGCTCCACCCACTGATGAAATTTTGCGTAAAGTTTTGTCAGCTTTATCAATCTATTCTGGCTCTAGCCTTAGTCACAAATTGCAAGTTTACCATGTGATGACAAAGGTTTCAGAAGATGCTTGTGAATGGTTGTTATCCGTGGTGGAGCGCAATCCACGTGTTTTAACTGAAAGTGCATCTCTGTACCCTTTGTTAAAAAATTTGTGTGTATCTATTGAGGAGCTCAAAGTATGTTGTAAGTTGTACGCCTTCCAACAGGGTACTACTCCGCTCTAAATATTCCTTCCTCAGTTTCTTGCCTACTGTCATACAATTGATGTTCCTGAAGTGAATAAAATCTCAGCATTGTGGTTAGCAGTTGACCAGACTGCCCAGGATTTGGCGGTTTTGGATTCCCTGTTAACCACAACTGAGGCCCTGGTAAGCCAAATTCTTTCTCTGGTCTCAAATATACCAACTTCTAAACAAGGTGTTATGGAAATTGAAGCCAAACCTGCTTCTTGCTCCTGGTTTTCTGATAATTGTTCTGTGGTGGCTTTGTCTAGTCAGAGTTGTGATTGCTCCCTTCATGTTTCTTCTCAGTTGCATTTGGCTATATTGAATAAACCTGCCAAGGTAGACAAAGCACCAGTGGTGGCTGTCCACAAGAGTTTGTTAGCTATGCTTCAGAACGTTGTACCTGCCAAGTCTTTGGTAGTCAAGTCCAAGGAGTTACCTCTTGTTCCCATCAATTGTGATTGTCCTGTCCTCCCTGAAGCCATCCAAGAAATGATTGAGTATTATTTTCAGGAGCACCCTGCTTCCTTGGCTGCTGTCCATACCACTGAAGAGAAGCAAGATCCTGCTGAGGCTGCAACATTTGTGGCAAATTAATTTACTTCCGGTTACTTCTTGTTTTTTGATAGCATCAATAATGGACAAACTATCTATTGGCTGGCCATTTTGTTGGATACTGGTGCATCCAAGAACTTCATGAGTGTTGAGACCGCAGACTTGCTGCAACTCAAGTACCATCCTGGAATGTTGGTTAGGGGCGGCAACTGTCAAATGTTTCCCTCTTTCCAGCTTAAGAAGCCAGTGACATTTGTAGTTGCAGGTCAATCTTTTACTGCAAGGCTCTCCATATACTCTACTCTTATGTATCCAATTATCTTAGGAGTGAGCTGATGGCAGGATCATAATGTATCAACCCTTCTAAATAAAAATGAGCTGCAAGTGGACCACTCTTTGGTAATATCCATACATATTCTGTTGTTGGATATGTCAGAATTATAGCAGTCTTCTCAGACAATCCAGTTGGTTCCTGTTACTACACATGTAAGTTCAGATTTACCAGCATGCCTTCAACCCTGGTCCGCGGCATTTGATGCCACTAGGGGTGAGGTCCTTCCCAAGCACACTCTGTTTGACTTTGACTTTAAGGTTACTGTTAATCTGATTTGTATTGTGTCTTCCATTTACCCTTTGGCCTTAAAGGAGGACGCATGTTTGGAGGAGTGGACTCAGGACATGTTGGCAAAAGGATACATTTTTAAGAAGGCTTTTTCAATCTGTTCTCCATTGTTGTTCTTTCAAAAATCCATTGGGTCTCTTTGTCCTTGTGTTGATTACAGGAATTTGAATAACATTACTATTCCTGATCCCTACCCTCTATCTCTTGAGGCACAAATTTCTTGGTGCGTTGAGAAGGCAAAGGTATTCTTGAAACTTGATATGCTGAATGCATTCAACCAAATCAGGATTGAAGAAGGAATGAAATAGTTAAAAGCATTCAGAACTAAGAAGGGTATCTTCCAATTCCGCATTATGCCTTTTGGATTGAAGAATGCTCTGGCTTTCTTTCAGCGGTTAATTGATTCAGTCTTAGAGGATCTCCTAGGTGTATGTGTTATTGTATATATGGATGATATCTTGGTATTCTCTCCAGATGAGGAGTCACATAAAGCCCACTTGTTGGCGGTTGTAGAGCACATCCTCTGGGCTAATTTAATCATCAAATGGAGTAAGTGTGAATTCTTTAAACGTAAGGTTACTTTCCTGGGTAATACTATCTTTGAGGATGGCTACACTATTTCCCATTACAAGGAAGCTGCAGTTTGAGAGTATGCTACGCCTGTGACAATATCCCAACTTCATATTTTCTTGGGTACTTGTATGTTCTTGAAGAAATTTACCCCTCACTTGTCAGAAGTGGCTTCCCCCTTGTATTCAGCGAGCAGGAAGACAACTTTGGTCTGGACGCCTGAGTGCGCAAACACATTTGTGGCAGTCAAAGCTCTTTTTTTGTCTTTACCTGTGTTGAGACATGTGGATCCTGAGCTTCCTTTTGTGGTTTCCACATATGACTCTAAATATGCTGTGGCTGGTGTGTTACTACAAACTGCTGGCAATGGTGTTGAGAGACCTGTAGGGTATTTCTCCCAAAAGATGGAGGCTTGGGAACACACTTACATGATTTACGACAAGGAATTGTTGGCAGTTGTGGAATCTTTAAAACATTGGCATCACCATCTCATGTCAATGTGTTATCTTTTTGTAGTAAGGACCAACCATAAAACTCTCTTGTACTATTGTTGACCCAGGGTTTTTTTGGGTCGCCAATCCAGATGGTATGGTGATCTGACAAGGTTAAGTTCTGCTATGAGTTTATCAAGGGAGCCAATTATCATTTGGCAGACGCTTTGAGCAGAAATCCTTCCCATCTTCCAGATGTTGGTATGGACGTTGAGTTCAATACACACACTATGATACCAGACAAGGCTTTGGTTCCTTTTGTAATACAACTGCCTGCTATGCTTGCCACCATGTCCTTAACTGAGGGTGCAGACTTGGACTTATATTCCAAAGTGAAGTTTCTGCAGCCTCTGTCCAAAGGTTATGATAGGCTATTGGAACTAGCATGTGCAAGCCCAGTTAGTCAGCCACAGGGATAACACAAGATAGGACCAATTCTATATCATCAAGGATGCTTATGGGTTCAAGAGGGAACTATTTGGGACAAAATCATGGAGGCTTATCACACCTGTCCTATGGCAGGCCACCCAGGGAAAAACAAAATGGTGGAGCTCATCTGCCAAAAGTTTTCATGGAAAGGTTTGATGGTGCAGGTGGTGGCTTACATTTGTGACTGTCTGGTATGTGTTTGGTCTAAGGCAAGCAGGAACAAGACTACTGGTTTGTTGGTTTCTTTACAACCCGCTGCAGGGCCCTGGACGTTGGTGCTGGTGGATTTTATTGGAGAACTTACCTAATTCTGACAGGTTTAATGCAATCATGGTGGTGGTTGATTGCTTCACAAAAATGGCACACTTTTTTCCCTGCTCAACCACAATTACTTTTGTGGAGACAGCTAGGCTGTTTTTGAATAGAATCTTCTCCCTGCATGGAATTCCAATGGAGATTGTGAGTGATTGTGGACCCCAATTCATTGTTCAGTTCTGAGAAGCTTTTACTGGAATTCTGGGTATCAAATTGCGTTGTTTTATGGCTTTCCACCCCCAATCTAATGGACAAACAGAGAGGGTAAACCAAAGTTTGGAGGTCTATCTATGTTGTTACACTAATGCACAATAAAAGATGACTGGTGTGCTAACCTACCCATGGCAGAGTTCACATATAATAACACCCTGCACATCTTGACTCAGATTTTGACATTCTATGCCAATGTAGGTTACAATCTCTTGTCTAAAATGGGTCCTCAATTGATTAGCAACGTGGAAGCTGCAACTGATCAAGCTGCTGCATTGAAGTGGGTTCATCAGGAGCTGCAGGTTACTCTTGCCGCTGCTGTGACAAGTTACAAGGAATACACAGATTGCAAGCGCTAAGAAGGTCCTATATATAGGCCAGGTGATATAGTCATGATGGATGCTTGTAATATGATACTAAAGATCCCTTGCCGCAAATTAGGTCCCAAGCAAGTGGGTCCTTTCAAAGTTGAATGTCAAATTGGTCCCTCTGCATACCAATTAGATTTACCTCCGGCTTTTAAGATTTTCCACACCTTCCACCAATGCTTACTTACTCTTTTTAAGGATACTGAGATCCCTTCTTCCCAACCCATTCTCATGGAAGAAGAACCTGAGTATAAGTTAAATTGCATTTTGGCTTCTCATAAGAATTGATGCCGTCTAGAGTATTTGGTGTCATGGAAGGTTTATCCTGATTCTGAAAACTCATGGGTTCCCCACTATGACTGCTCTAACTCTCCAGATCTTATCCAAGAGTTCTATGATTACAACCCAACTGCCATTGGTCACCCCAACCTTACTTTAGCTGCAATAAAACTCCCCCCTACCCACAAAAACTTCTCCTTGTCCCATATTCCAGACAGCGGTATTGTGCCCCGGGCTAAAACGGAGGGTAATGTCACAGTAAGTTCCATAATGCCAGGATTATTTGGCCGAGTAGGAAAGCACAGAAAGCCCAAAAACCTTTAAAAAAACTGACTGACTTAACGGATTTGAATCAAACAGTTAGATCATTATTTTAGGGATTAGGCCGTTTTCTAATACACATACTGCCCAAGTCGCAGCATAACACAGTTCAATTTTGAAAAAATCAAATTACAAATGTTTATATTTAAAACAGTAATAACTCAACAAAAATTTAATATTTTTCCACAATGTAAACTATCAAAATGAAGCTAAGAATCTTATCTTTCTATTGGTGTTAAAATACTAATATATATACTATATCAAATATTGAAGCAAAAGCAATTTAAAAGAGCATATGCCATATTTTATTATATTATTTTGATAATGAAATAAAATAGATTGCTTTAAGCTAAAAAAAGTTAATGTTTTCATTAAAAATATATACTTTTTATTTGACAAAATTAAAGTTAAGATCAAGAGCATTATTTTTGCATTTTATTTTATTTAAAAAGCTCAATTATTTAAGATTTTATGGTAGTTTGAAGTTAGGACGTTAATTTATTTGCTGTTTAGATGAATTTTGAGGTTCAAGTGAGCTGCAAACCTCAAATTAAGCATCTTTTAAATATAATTCTTTAATATTTTATCATTTTAAAAATATGCGGAAGAGTTGTAATTAAGTTAATACATCATTTTAATTTATTCACAGTGATTACAAAGAGGATATGATGTAACAATGATGCTTAGCTGCTCCACATATATCACTTGTGCATGAAAACTGGGTATTTCATTTATTTTAGGAATATAAATTTAAGTTGAAATTTTAATAAAAGCTATCACATCATTTCTTTCAGAATGGTGTCATAAGGCTTGGTATATAAGAGATAAAGCACCACCTTAGGTTTACTTCAAACTATCTTTACAAAAATATATCATCCCTCCAACCAGTACTCTTTTGCAAGGCATCTCTACAAAGCATCTCTTTATCATCAATCATAAATCCAATATTATGGAATCTGTTAACTTCACCTCTGCCATGCAGCCATTTTCCTCATTAGGAGCATCAACAAAAAGAGAAAGAATTGCTATGCTAAAGAAAGCATTCCTCTTTGTTTCTGGAGGCAATCTTAATTCCTTCATCAATCACTTCCTCACTCAAACTGAGTTTGGAAAAACAGAGTTCATTCCTTTGATTAAAAATCAGAAACTAAATGGGATAATTGATGGCTTAAAGGATCTTCTGAAATCTGCTCCCCAAAAGCATCTCCCAGCCTTGAGATCTCTAGTTACTTCCAGTTACTCTTTAAAAGAGCTTACTGATATGAGATTTAATATAACCAAAAGTGAGTTTGAATACTCAAGAAAAAAATAAAAACGTAAGCTTAAATAAAAAAGCCAAAAAATAAAAACTATTCAGTAAAAAAAGAAATAATCAAAAAAATAATTAAAAACCTACTGGAAAATTCTTTTGAAACAAGCCAGTTTAAAAAAAAGCACCAGAAAAAATTTATAAAGACATTGAAAAAGAAATGAATGATTATTCAACTGAAATAAAATATTCTCTATTAAAAACAAAAAAAGTAATATATGAAAATATGAAAATAAAAAATAAAATTTCAATATCACTTTCAACTTATTATAAATTAATACCAAAAAATATAATCAAGAGTAAAAAACAAACTGACATGTGTAATATTTGTAACTTAAAATCATCCTTAGAAAAAAGAAAAGAAGAATGTGAAAGTAAAAACTTATTATTGCCAGAATCTATAAACAGTGACTTAAAAGCTATTAATCAGCATCAAGTCTTTTATGCTCATCGAAATAGGGAATATAAGAAAGATATCAATGAATTAGATAATGAATCATGTATTATAGTTATAGATTTTAAGGAGAATTTAAAAGTTGGTGGTGGTATAATTGAAACTAATAACTGTTTTTATTCCAAAAGACCTATTTCTTTATTGGGGTTTGCATTGGTATTTAAAGAAAACAATAAAGTTAAATACAAATACCATAATTTTTTATCTCAAATATTGTCTCATGATTCTTTGTTTTCAGGTGAATGTCTAATAAGTCTTCTTAAATCAGATAAATTTAAAAAAATAAAGAATATCAAAGTATGGACTGATAATGGAAACCATTTTAGATCCTATGAATTCTTATATTATCTATTTAAAGAGGCACCACAATACATTAAAGGGTCTATTAAATACAATAGATTTGTAGAATGTCATGGAAAAAGCATTGTCTATGGTCACTTTGGTGTAATATCAAAAACATTAAAAGAGAAAGAAAATCAGCTTTATATTAAGAATATAAATGATAGTAAAAATATTTTTGAGCAAGAAGAAAAAAGAAAAGAATTATATAAATCAGCGCTATCAGGCTCAAATATTTCTCAAAAGTCATTCTTTTATATTTATGAGAGAAAAGTTAGGCCTATAAGGAAAGAGCTCAAAGTTAGAAATCTGTGCATTAATCTTTCATATTTTATGAAAGATGGGAAGTTGTATACTTCACCTTTAACATTTGAAAGTTTCTCAGAATATTCTGAGATAACTTATCATTTGAAATCACGTGATGATACCAGAGAAACAAAAATATCAGAAGATGCTAGTGGTGCATTAGGGCAAGTTCATGAAGTAGGGCAGCTTACTAGAGGGTGTATTTTAAATAGAGTTATCAGTCTTTCAAAAACAACAACCTTTTTTTCTGAAACAAACTAAGAATATTTATGATGAGCCAAAGATAGGGTAATAGCATTTATAGCTTTGGGGCTGCTATTACTCTCCCATGCAACTCATCATAAATATTTTTAGCTTGTAGTATGTAGTAGCACTTAAGATATTTCCAGTAATATTATAAGGTGCAATTTTCAATTCTAAAATTGATAAATTAGTTTTTTTAAAAATATCTAAGCCCAAGATCAATTACAGATTTGACATTGATTGTATTTTAACCTTTCTGAATAATTTGAATATAAATAATGTAATTAAGTTATAAAATAATCAGTTCAGCGCTTAGGCATAACAAGAAAAATAATGACCCAGTTGATCAAAAATGGGTTACAGCTGCTCCAGTTTGTTGGTCAAATATGATTCTCCCCTGTAAGTTGATGTTGATAAATTGACGTAATTTAAGGGTCACCAGATATGAACTTGTTAATCAGCATGGTTGTCAGAAGTTGGTCACTTAAGGGTTCTTTGCACCCTGGACTAGATACTCACTTGAAAATGTGGAAGGAATAGGAGCCCAGGATTCAGGTGGTATTGCTTAGTTAATTTTTGATATGTATTGAATAAATTTCACCGCTTCAACTCTTAAGAGTTGAGTCCTTGCAAAATTTACTCAAATAAAAATCACATATTCCTTGGTCTAAATTACTTTTGAAAATGCATCCTGTAGTTGGATTGTTACACTACATTCCCTACAATTTAATCCTTATCCAGATTATTACAGGAAGATGGGACTCTGCTGATGGTCTTCATCATTGTTGCTGCCAAATGTTAATTCAATACCTGTCAATCTTGGAGCTGTTCCTACTCTTGTCAAAGCTGAAACTCATGTTCTATCTCTTGTTCTGGATTTTATGATGAAGACACTCTGATTCTCTTGCAGGCCATTTATCTAGGGCTTTTCTGGTTGGGGTTAATTATTTTGCTTAACCCTAGTATCTCATTTGGAAATTTCACAAAACGGTATTTGAAGCTGTGTTGGTGGTTAATAATTAACTCTATGTGGATTTGGTGGATGATTCCCCACCACATGGAGACAGCTTCTTATTATCCTGTGATTTCTGTCACAGTGACAGCTGCTTGTAGTGACAAAATCTCTTGAACATGGAGTCCTAACACCATTTGATGTTGGGCTAAGACAGGATGTACAAAGGAAGACAATATTTGCTAAGCAGAGTCAGCTGCTGAAAGGAGATGTTGTTTAAATTGCGGAGCCACAAACAATTTGTAGTATTCTACTCAAATGAACTGTAGTTGGAGGCAAGGGATGGCCCCTTCACAGGCTATCCCAAGGGCAACAGCCATGTCTTGTTCTAAGTTAAGGGTACCCAAGGGGTAGGCCTCTAGGCAGGGACCATTCCTGTGTCAGGGATCCAATCATTTGGAAGTCTTTCTCCAACTGAATGAAGAAGAGCTCCCAAGTTGAATTTGACTAAAGTAGGCCCTACTGAAATCCTTATTATTAAAATGTGTAGAATGTGACCAAATAGGCGGAATCTTCCCAAGAAGGGAGTGAAGTGGTTTAGGAGATCATATACACTGGTGTACCCCAAGACCAACCAAGGGGCCTTGGGGTGGATAATAGGTGGGAATCTTGCTGTTTCTACATAAGGGGCATGGTGTTGGCGTGGTCCAAAACAATACCCAATTGAGTCTTCTGATTTGTCAGTTGGAGTTGGTTTGGGGGTTTTGAAGTTCACATTGGCTTGCCCATAACTGATTAACACACAAAAAGTCCATAAAAGTAAGATGAACTTCATGCTGTTGGAGGGGGAACCTTTAGAATATACTAATCAAGTGTTTAGAAGTTGAAAATATAGATTTATTGATTGATAGGAATGAGAGAAATTGTTGGAGTAATTTGGAAGGGAAGGATTTGCTAGTTTAAATACTGATCTTAAGTGAGGAAGAGAAACATTGTGGTTACCAGGTGATACTGCAAGAGTGATTTGAGAAGGATTGCCTTGCAGGACTGCATCAGGCTGCATCCTGCAATGCAAGAAGAGGCAGGTTGGGATATTACATTGCAGTATTGTATCTTACTATGGTTGGGAATGGAATCTGGGGCTGGATGAGAAGTATTCCTTTGGCTTGGGTGGTTTGCTGGGTTTTATTGGCTTCCTGGGTCCTGAATATCTGGTTTGGACAATTTTTGCATTTATTTTCTGATTGATCAGCTGCATTATGATTGTTAGAGCCAAATTTAAATGCTGAATTGTTATCATTGTTGTTATTGTTGTCCAGAGCCTTAAATAATAGTTTGAAATAGAATTTATATTTTGTTCTTGGTTTTTACTCTTGCTTTTGTTTTCAGGTGTGTTTTTGCTTAAAACACATTTGTTTAGCAATTTCAAATGTGTTTTTGAAAAAATTGAATTAATTGTTTTGTTGACTTTGTTAGTTTTTAAATCTGCATTTAAAAATGCAGTTTCCAGTCCTTGAGAATTATTCAGACATCTTGTATTTGTATAAGGTATGTAATTCCTTACACTAGCCTACCCTAAGGCCTTGTCTCCTCCCTTTGCTTGATGATAATGGTCCACAAGGTCCTGGAAGTTGGTCAAATTGGCAATGAATTCCCAGCTGTTTGATTCCATACCATAGCCCACTCATTTGATTAGGTAGTGCGGTTTGTTATGGATCATCCTGTCATTGATGCTCTCTTCCACCTCCATTTGGGGAGTTGGTTCATTACCAGAGGTGGGGGATTCTATTTGGCCTGAGATAGATCCTCTGGTGATATGTGGTAGCAGCTAAAAAGGCTGACATGGAAAACGTCATGGGCTGTGGATCTTTCTGGCAGATGGACTTTATAGGTCAGGGGGAGATCTTTTGTATTACTTCCAAGGGGCCTATCTTCTTGGGTCCCAACTTTTGAAATGGCCATTTGATGTGTAGGTTGCAAGCATCTAGAAACACCAGGGATCTAGGGGAGTATTTATCAGGCTCTCTTTGATATCTGTCAGCAAACTTTTTGTATGACTGAATGGATTTATTTAGTGTTTCCTTAAGCTTGGCTTGAATCATTGAGAGGTCATCTAGGCGCTTGTTGACCTGTGGAACTGTGGTTGTCTCTGTCTGAGAAGGAATTTCTTCAGGGTCATATCCATAGTTTGCCTTAAAGGGAGACATCCCAATGGATATGTGATGACTAGTGTTATAGGCTAGTTGAGCTACTGGCAGAAACTCAGACCAGTTATTCTGTTGGGCATTGACATAGTTTTGTAAATACCCTTCCAATACCTGATTAACCCTTCCAGTCTGCCTGTTGGTCTGTGGATGGAATGAGGTGGAGAGGTTTGTCTTAACTCCCAACCCTTTTATCAAGCTAGACCAAAACTTTGAGGCGAACTGGGTTTCTTGGTCAGAGACAATGTTGTTTGGAATTCCATGATAGGCAAACACGTTCTTGAGGAGCATCTGGGCAGTCTCTTCTACAGAGGCGGTGGAGAAGGGGATGAAGATGCCAAAGTTGGTCAGGCAGTCTACCACCACTAGGATTCCTGTATTTCCCTGACTCTTGGGTAGTTCAACAATGAAGTCCATTGATATGGAAGACCATGGTCAGGGAGGGATTGGTAAGAGTTGCAGGAATCCTTGAGGCTTTTGGTAGGAGGTTTTGTTCCAACAGCACTCAAGGGACTTGATTATGTAGCTTCCCACTGACTTCTTCATTGAGGGCCACCAGTATTGTTGGGAAATCCTTTTGAGGGTCTTAGTAATACCCAATGGCCTGATAGAGGAGTGTCATAGAAGGCTTGGATAATCTGGTTTCTAAGAGGTCCTTGGGGAATAAACAGGGAGTTATCATGGTACCAGATGTTGTTTCTTATTTCTAGATATGTGGTGCTAGTTGGAGGGTTCAGAAGTTGTTCCTCTTGGCTCTCTTTATCCAGGTTGGTGTACAAGGAAGCAGTAGCAATGAGGTTCAGAAATCAAGAGAGTTCCAGCACTTGTTGGATGTTGTGTGTGTGGTAGGAGGTATTGGGGTTGTCAAGGTCCTCTCTGTGGCTAATGGCGTCAGGGACAACATTCTTCTTACCTGGAGTGTACTCAAATTAGAAGTTGTATATCATCAGGTCAATAGCCCAACAGGCCAAGCGGGGGCAAACCTTGCTTTTTTTGTGAAATATAGGAGGTTTTTATGGTCTGTGCAAATGTGGACTGGGTGTTTACTTCCCTGTAGGTATCTTCTCCAGTGGTCCAAGGCGCGTACTATGGCATATAATTCATTTTTTTAGACATGGTAATTGCGCTCCCTATCCAGGAGCTTGTAGGAGTAGAACGCAACAGGGTGAAGTTCTCTGTCCTCCCCAAGCTGGAGCAACACTGCTCCCAGCAAAAAGTCCAAGGCATCTGTATACAGAAAAAATTGACGCTCTGGGTCCGGGCACAGAAGGACAGGGGCAGAAGAGAAGCGTGTTTCAAGGCTTCAAAGGCAGACTGAGCTTCAGGATTCCATGAGAAAGGCACTTTGTCTGAGGTGAGTTGTGTGAGAGGAAGGGCAATAGCTGAGAAGTCTTTGATGAATTTGCGACAGAAATTAGCTATTCCCAGGAACTCACAAAGCTTGGTGCAGGAGGTAGGAACGGGCCAATCTACCACAGCTTGGACCTTGGACGGGGCAACAGCAAAGCCTCCTTCCAAGATGTTGTAGTCTAGGAACTCAATATCCTTCTTGTAGAATTTGAATTTTTCCAGTTTACAGAACAAGCATTCTTTGATTAAGGCCTGAAGGACTTCTCAAAGACTGGTGAGGTGAGAGTCATGATCCTTAAAGTAGATGAGGATATCATCAAGGTATACTACTGTGTAGGTGTCTAGAAACGGGAAGAGGACTTCATTCATGAGCCCCTGGAAGGCTGCTGGGGAGTTACTTAGACCAAAAGGCATTGCCAGGTATTCATATAATCCAAACAGGGTTCTCATAGCAGTCTTCCATTCATGGCCTTCAGCTATACAAATTTGATGATAGGTGTTGTGAAGGTCAAGTTTAGAGAAAACTTTTGCCCCTGTTAGTTAATTGGTGAGGGTTTCAGAAGAGGGGATAGGATTTTGATTCTTGATTGTGATGCTGTTGAGATTTGAGTAGTCCACCACAGGTCTTAGGGATCCATCTGATTTACCAATAAAGAACATAGGAGAAGATCAGGGGAATTTGAGCGGTACATGAATCCTTTTGCTACATTTTCATCTAGGTATGTTTTCATGGCTAAACTCTGGGAAAAGTTGACTGGATAGAGCTTACCCCAGGTGGATACTGATCCTGGTACTAAATCAATATGCAAGTCCAACTCTCTGCGGCTGGGTAACTGGAAGCAGGAGGATTTGCTAAAGTCTTCTGCCAGATTTTGAAGCTCTGGAGGGATATGTGGTTGAGATATTTCCTTCAAGGCGACGAGAACATTGATGGTGTCTTCTGGAGTCAAGATCCCTTCATGTCCCATTTGGTTGAAGGGAATAGAAGAAGTAACCCCTTCTTTCTGAGTGAAGAGTGTCATTGAGTCCAGATTTTTACAGCCTTGGCAGTCTTGGCCCAAGGAAACCCCATAATCAGTGGGAAAGCCAAATTTGATAAGGAGGACACCCTGATGTCAAATTGGTTATTCCCTACCTTGACCCCTAGGTTCCCCTCAATTCTAGTTACTTTGGTGTGTGACTTATTGGCGAGGGTCACCCAAGGAAGATCCCTCCTGGAGTTCCAATTGTTGGGCCAAGGAGCTACTTATGAAGTTCCCCATGGCGCCTGTGTCCCATAAGGCTTTTACTTCCTGTGAGGTTTTAGCAGAACCTAGCTTGACTGGTAATAGGGCATAAGATTGAGAGGGTTCTTTATTTGAAGAACTAGCTAGAAGAGCAGTAGATTGTACCTTGGCCAAGGCTTGGCAGTCCTTGGCTGAGTGTTCAGCCTTCCCACAATACATACAGAGTCCAAGTTGTGTTTGACGTTGTTTTTCCTCTGCAGAGATTTGGTATTCCCCACCCTCCTTGGGGATCAGTCCTTTGGGCATCTCTCCTTGAACCTTTGATGGGGGACTTCTGTTTTCCTTATTGATAACTGCGGAAGAAGGAACAGGATTCTGGGGTTTGGCCCAAGATGGGAGCTGCTTCACCTTGGCGGACCACTTGATCACTTCCTTGACCATGGAGTCAAAGTTGGTTGGCAACTCATGATGGGCGAGGAAATTCTTTAGTTCAAAGGAGAATTTTTTACAGAACAGGTAGCAGGCTTTGTTGGTGCTCATCCCAATGGCATTCTTGAGGCAAGTAACTTCTTACACATAATCTTGGGCTGACATTCTTCCTTGGTAGAGGGAGGAGATTTGGTATCTTAACTGGTCAGGGTTTGGAGCAGGGGATACTGTAGCTAGGAGGGCATTGTAGAACTGGTCATAGTTGTTGAGGAGGTCCTCTCCTTGGAGGGTTGCCTTGGCGTACCAAAGGCAAGACTTACCAGTGAGATTTTCTGCCACATGGTGCACTTTCTGTGTGTCAGTGGTTAATTTTTCCGGTGAGGTTTTGAACAGGGACTTGGAGAAGGCCAGGAGCATCAAGATCTTGTTTCCTTCATTATCTCCTGGGGCGACAGCAAATAGCATGTTCAGGACTACTGTTTGGACCTAGTTGCTGGTTCTGGAGACAATTGGCTCTGAGGTAGTTGGTTTTTGAAAGAGGGACAGAATCTTGTATACAGTGAAGCTTATAGTGAAGGTAACAATTATGAGAGCAAGACATTTGATAAGGGCAACATAGAAGATAAATTCATAGGTAAAATGTCAACCTGGACCACCCATAGGTGATTCAGTAGGGGCTCCAACAAACTTTCAGGGATCCACTCATTGTGAAGTCTTTCTACAATTGAATGAAGAAGAGCTCCAAAGTTGAATTTGACTAGAGTGGACCCTACTGGAATCCCTATCATTAACATGTGTAGAAGGTGACCAAATAGGCAAAATCTTCCCAAGAAGGGAGTGAGGTGGTTTAGGAGATAATATACACTGGTGTACCCCAAGATCAACCAAGGGGCCTTGGGGTGGATAATAGGTGGGAATCTTGCTGTTTCTACATAAGGGGCATGGTGTTGGCGTGGTCCAAAACAATACCCAATTGAGTCTTCTGATTTGTCAGTTGGAGTTGGTTTGGGGGTTTTGAAGTTCACATTGGCTTGCCCATAACTGATTAACACACAAAAAGTCCATAAAAGTAAGATGAACTTCATGCTGTTGGAGGGGGAACCTTTAGAATATACTAATCAAGTGTTTAGAAGTTGAAAATATAGATTTATTGATTGATAGGAATGAGAGAAATTGTTGGAGTAATTTGGAAGGGAAGGATTTGCTAGTTTAAATACTGATCTTAAGTGAGGAAGGGAAACATTGTGGTTACCAGGTAATATTGCAAGTGTGATTTGAGAAGGATTGCCTTGCAGGACTGCATCAGGCTGCATCCTGCAATGCAAGAAGAGGCAGGTTGGGATATTGCATTGCAGTATTGTATCTTACTATGGTTGGGAATGAAATCTGGGGCTGGATGAGAAGTATTCCTTTGGCTTGGGTGGTTTGCTGGGTTTGATTGGCTTCCTGGGTCCCTGAATCTCTGGTTTGGACAATTTTTGCATTTATTTTCGTGATTGATTGGCTGTATTATGATTTTTGGAGCCAAATTTAAATGCTGAATTGTTATCGTTGTTGTTATTGTTGTCTGGAGCCTTAAATTCCAGTTTTGAAATAGAATTTATGTTTTGTTCTTGGTTTTTACGCTTGCTTTTGTTTTCAGGTGTGTTTTTGCTTAAAACACATTTGTTTAGCAATTTCAAATGTGTTTTTGAAACAATTGAATTAATTGTTTTGTTGACTTTCTTAGTTTTTAAATCTGCATTTAAAAATGCAGTTTCCAGTCCTTGAGAATTATTCAGACATCTTGTATTTGTATAAGGTATGTAATTCCTTACATCCCAAGGTTCAGCACAGTAGGGACAATAGGTAGGTTGACAATGTCTTCCTCAATAGGAGGACTGGTAATTTCAGTTGAAGTGGATTCTTTTATGGAAGGAGGCAAAGAATCTAAAAACATAGTTGCAAAAGGGATAACTGAGGGGCTTGTGGTGATCCACATGTGTGTTGTTTTGCAGGCAAGGGTTGATTTGGCTTCAAATAAAGACAATGTGCTGAAGAGTGACAATGTGTTGTTAGCTGATGACGCTGTAAGCTAGTAGGTAACATAGGGCTACTAGGAGTAAGTAGGGTGAGTCTAGTAGGTAACATAGGACTACTAGGGTAAGTAAGGCCTGGCTGGTAGGTAACAAAGGACTACCAGAGGCAGATGTTGCCTCCACCCAGAAGAGGATATTGGCTGCTTTGGGCTATAGTGCTTCACCTAGCAGGGAACTGTGGCTGCAGAAGGGTGAAGACTGAGATAGCAAGCAGGGAACTTTGTCTGTCTGGGGGGAGTAGGTTTTGGACCCCTGGTGGGTAACGTGGGCTGCCAGGGAGGGGAAGAGCTCTGAGGGCTCTATGTACCATAATACGCTTACAGGAGGTCTGTGAGCAAGCATCCTACCTAACAGACTGTTATGGTGTCCTTGTTTATGCCCTTATGGGAGCTTTGGGGGGAACCCAAAGTGAGCATTGGAGGGCATAGATTTGCTCAGAGGTGTCACCAAGGCGGTTTGCTTGGGGAAGCAAGCTGCAGAACTTGGTGTAATCAGGCCTCTGGGAAGTAGAGCTGATACTCTGGGACTGAAAGCCCAGACTTAATCACTTGGGTGAGTAAAGACAACACATAGACATTGATCTATGGTTGAATGGCCTAAGTGGAGTGCCACTTGCAAGGACCCAGTCAAATGCCAGTTCAATGTAGACTCATGCCTGGGTCTACAAGTTCTGGTAACAAGGACTGAGATAAAGAACCAAGGTGGTTCACAGAATTAACAGAGAAAACTAGTGAGAGGGACTGTTTGATCATAGTGAAGACTAGTTGACGGACTGTTAATTCATATTGAATTGTGGGAACTAAGATGGTTCATTTTGCAGAGGGAACTAAGGAGGTTCCTAGTAATGATTTGTTGAGGAACTGGTTGGGGATAAGCTGAAGGACCAGAAGATTATGATGCAGGACTAGCTGATTATGATGAAGCATGGCCAAAGGACCAGAAGTTTGTGTTGCAGGACTGAAGAGCTAAGAGGATGTGAGTGCAGGACCAGGAGATAACCTGAAGGAACTAGCCAGACTGGATACAGAGGCTGGAAGAACTGATTTTAGTGTCTTTTGAGAGGAAAATGGATAAAAATAAGCAGTTAAATAATGATTAAATACTGCCTGATTCTGATTAAAAAGGATTAAATATCAGATAATCAAAAAGATAGAGGAGGAAAAATGACCTAAAGTTTGTTAAAACTGTAAATTTATTTAAAAAGGAGAATTAAGTAAGAAGGGAGCAAGAAAGAGGCCGGAAATAGGACAGAGAAACTGTGAAGGCAAAAGAGTGAATTTTGCCAAGAACAACTAGGAGAGGCAAGAAGACAAGCAGCAAGCAAGTTCCAAGTTGCAAAACATTGAGAAAACACAGGGAAACGTTGTAAAATTGAGGGGTCAAAATTTGCCTAAGTGAAACATATGTGGAAGCGCTTGAGATTTGCCAGGGAAACGTGATGGGAATCACAGCAAAACCGTTTAAAATGCAGAGCAGTTGTTTACCCAGAACAAGACAGCCTCAGGTTCAAACCAGGGTTGAGAGCAAGTCATCTGTGGAAACCTTTTTGGCAAAACCGTTGAATTGAGGTGTATTATTGGCTGCAAGCCAAAGTCTGTTTGATAAGTGTTTTGAGGGCTTTAACTTAAGAGTTAGAGCTTAAAAAATGAGGAGCAGAAGCAGAAAATTCAGGGCTTTCATTGGCTAAAGTAAGTTTTGAAGTCTAATATATTGTAGAGGGAAAGAGACAGGATAGTTGAAGCTCTTGAAAACCAGAGTTCTAAGAGAAGTTTTTGGTCTGAAACAAGGGGCTATAAAAGGGAGAGCTATCTGAGACTCTTCAGGGACTGGATAAAGTGGATTACAAAAGCCACAAGAGCTACAGAAGGAGAAAAAGACCAAGATTAGGAAGCCAGAACTGGAACAGACCGCAGGAGCCCAAGACCAAGGTGCAGGAGCTTAAGACTGAAGTGCAGGAGCCCAAAACTAAGGAGCAGAAGTCAAAGACCAAGTACAAGGAGTACAAGAGATTCTTGGAGGACTCCAAGTACTGGCACAAACCCTCATTGTTATCTATACTAAGGCCATATATCAGAAGGTTTCTAAGGGGATCTTCCTTCTGACCGTGAATAAAATCCTATTACAACCCCTACCCAGATTTCCTGTGATAAAAGGATATAAGCTCTATGAGTAAATTACCCCACATCTTCTACCCTAGCCTGGGGGACAAAGAATCCTATTGCCTAGGTTGCAGAAAATTTGCCTCTAGTAAGTCTTCCCAGGAGGAGTGGGAAAAGATGACTAGGCATCTTGAAATGACAGATAGAGGAAGGGAGTTTATTGGGGGCAAGTTTGCTAGACTATTACAGGATTGGTATTGACCTACAGAAGGGCTGGCGCCTGCTAAAATACAAGTGTATGATGGAGACACGTGCCTAGTAATTGGGAAGGTACTGGAAGAGTTTGCTCTTATGCAGGCCAAGTATAAGCTCCTAACCAACCACTCACCACTGTTGGAGAATGACAGCTCCTCCAAGCTGGTCCCTGGCTACAATCCAGGACACACTTTGGGGACTGGTGACCAGGAACCTCACAGGGCTTACAGCCCTTGTAGTGAGCAGCATTTTTGTTGTGTTCTGAGGTTCAGCACAGACACACAACAGGAAATCCTAACCTTAGGATTGGATTTGTACTGAGTCTTGGTTAGATGGCAGGGAAGACATGTGATTACCTTGTGGCCCTGAATGAATAATCTCTACTAGTTGTGGCTAGAGAGAGGCGCCAAAGTACTTGGAGACACAAAGACAAAAATGTGAATAGAACTTAATTTTTATTGGTGAATAGGAAATAGAATATATAGTGGTTTAAAATATTACAAAACAATACCAGGACAGTAGGATCACTTACCATAAACATGAGTGGGGCAAGTGAGTTGCGCAGAATCAGGAAATTGCACAATTGAATTTCTAGTTTGAAAACAGACTCTTTTCAAAGAGCAATAGCAAAAGCAAAAGAGAGAAATTTGTCCTTGAAATAACCACAGGAAAGCAAAATTGAAACTGTGTGAATAGCAGCATTCACAACATATATCACCCTCTCATGGTGATTGACACCATAATCCTGGCTGCTGTCCTGTGGTCCTGGGTAAGGAAGTCCTTCTTTTACCTTTTTAAGTTTTCTCCTACTTGTGATGGGCTCTGTCTTCAAAAACCTGGCCTGTGTGATCCCTGAAAACTATGGGCTGGACGCCCAAGTGTGGATCCCTGACACTGGCCTTGGCTTGGGGCTCAAAGTACTCAAGGAAAGGCTTGAACTCTGGATGCTTTGCTATTTAGGGATCCTTTTAGAGACCTCAACCCCCCTGCACAAGGTGCTCTGGATTTAAAAAAGCCAAGGTACTAAATTTTGCCAGCACAAATTTGCAGGTGTCCAAGGTATTCCTCCAGCTCAAACTACTAAGCTCAGCATGGGCCTGCACATTGCAAGCAACTGCTTGGTATAAGTTTAAGTGACACCTGTAGTGAATGCTGCTATTCAAACTGTTTTGTTTTTGCCTTTGTGTGGTTATTTTGAGGATGAATTTCTCTCTTTTGCTTTTGCTCTTCAAAACAGGGCTGTTTCTCAACTGAGAAATTCAATTGTTCAGTTTCCTGATTCTGTGCAACTCACTTGCCCCACTCATGCTTGTGGCAAGTGATCTTACCGTCCTGGTAGTTTTTTGTGATATTTTAAACCACTATATATTCCATTTCCTATTCACCAATAAAAATTAAGTTCTATTCACATTTTTGTCTTTGTGTCTCCAAGTACTTTGGCGCCTCTCTCTAGCCACAACTAGTAGAGATTATTCATCCAGGGCCACAAGGTAATCACATGTCTTCTCTGCCATTCTAACCAAGACTCAGTACAAATCCAATCCTAAGGTTAGGATTCCCTGTTGTGTGTCTGTGCTGCACCTCAGAACACAACAAAAATGGTGCTCACTACAAGGGCTGTAAGCCCCTCAGTTATCCCTTTTGCAACTACGTTTTCAGGTCTTTTGCCTCCTTCCATACAAGAGCCAACTTCACCTTAAATCACCAGTCCTCCTATTGGGGAAGAAATTACAGACCTACCTATTGTCTCTACTGTACTGAACCTCCAGAATAGTCCCTGCCTATTGGCCTACCCTTTGGGTATCCCTGACTTGGAACAAGTCATGGCAGTAGCCCTTGGGTTAGCCTGTGATGGAGCCATTCCTTGCCTCCACTTACAGAAAGTCAAGTGGAATACTACAAATTGATTGTGGCTCTGCAATTTCAACTCATCTCCTTTCAGTGGCTGACTCTGCTTAGCATCTATTGTCTTCCTTTGTACATCCTGCCTTAGCCCACCTCAAATGATAATAGGACTCCACGCTCAGGATATTTTGTCCCTAAAAGCAGCTATCATCAACCACTGGGATCAGTTTGCTGTATACCAACAATAGATCCACTCCCTTTTTTCCTTGGTGTCCAATAATCAACGCAATTATATTACTTTCTAAACCCTTTTGGTTAATTACATTGAAAGAATGCGCCAGTTCATCCCCAAATATATCAGGGAGCGTCTACATGAGGTTTACCAGTTAGAACAGCCCTGAAGAGCCCCAGTAGATTCCACCTTAAACGCCTAACTCACTAATTTTGAACAACTTGTACATAAGTTCAATGTGTTCAGTGCTCATTCCTTCAATCAATTACAACAAGTGGCAGACCTTGCCGCTAGAGGCCTCTGCAAGCTCAATGAAGAGTTTGATCAAGAAAGGGTTGCCACTGCTGCTGCCATTGCCAAGTTCCAGACTCAAGTGAATGAGTTGTATAAGCCCAAGCCAGATGCCCTCCATTCTCCCCCATCCAATAATTTGATGGACAGAGAACAGAAACTATGGGAAGCCATTCAAGAGCTCCAAGCGTCTACCTGCAGTCAGAGGCAACCTGCAGAGCCGCCACAGCCGGACTGTCAGGAAACCAGGAATAGGTAGAGGCATTGGTTGACTCAGGACAGAGTACAGCCAGGCCAGAGGGTAATGCCCACCATAGGATGGGTGCTAACTTGATCATATAAGATACAGATCACCCAAGCAAAGACCAGGGCCCTGAGTTGGGCACCATAGTGTCTACCATTCCTGTCAAAGTAATGTAGAGTACTCCAAACATTTGGGTGGATGTAGTCTCGGCTGCAGTGGGGGGTTCCATTTGGCAGTTGGGTTGTGGGGTTAAGGGAAGAGTCATGGGAACAAAGTATGCAGGTAGGTAATTGTACTTATCTTTGAACAATAAGGGCGGCCTCTTGTACCACTTTCCTTCATGTCCTATGTATTCAGTTTCTCTAGTCCTTGCCAAGGGATCAGCAATTAGGATGGTCTCCAAGTTGTACTCCGCGTAGGCAGGGTTGGGCAGGTATTCAGTAAAATGCACAGGTCTAAAGGGGGCTCCAGGGGGGCGGTATAGTGCCTGGGGAGGGTTGGCAGGTTGGTCTCTAGAGGGGGCATTTGCCTGATGATCTAATTGGCTGGAGTTAAGATGGAAGATCACTAAGACTAGATAAGGTAAGATTTGTTCAAACCAAAGGTTCATAAAACTTTATTATTGAAAATAAAAATATGGTCATCACCATACCACCAGGGCTTTTATACCATGGGTTTTTGCTTCTTAAATTTTTACAGGGTTCCAGTTCACAGACAAGGCACTGGCAGGGCATGGATCTTGGCTTGGAGTCTTGAGGGCGGCAGATCCAGGTTGTGCCTGCTCTGATGAACAGAAGTGACAATGCTTTGTTTGCTGCTACTGTTTACCACATCACCTGAGCAGTTCAATTGTACTACCCATTCTGGACAGAAGACTGGCAGCTGCTGGTGGTCATTGGCAGAGTTAGCAGTAGGTTTTGTTTTAACCTCCTTACATCAAGCTATAACCTCTGCATAGGTCTGGATCTTTGGTGGTGCAAGGTTGGCAGCAATCTGGTGACCATTTGGGGAATTGTCCTTGGGAGACTGGCGGGTCTTGGAGTAACTTGTCAACTCGGGTTTGCAATTTAACAAGTTGGCAGGTTTCTGTCCACTTTGTGTGACTTGAGTAGTCTTTGGAGGGTCAGGATTTGATTCCGGGGTCTCCAATGTTGATTTCAAACCTCCAGTATTGACACACAGCAGGTTGGCAGGTTTCTGTTCCTCCTGGTTGGGGTCAGCTATCTCTGGTGGTCCAGGGTTTGACCCAAATGGCAGTTGGGTGGACTCCTGTCTACTCTGGTCAACATAAGGCTTTTCCTGAGACCCAGGCTTCAATTCCCAGGTTTTCAATACAAGTATTCAAATGTCATTCATGACACAAATCCTCAGGTGCTTGCCTTGACAACCCAAATTCCTGAGCTACAGCAAGAAGTTGCCGCTTTACAAGAGATTGTGGTGACTGCTGCTAGTCCAGCTGAGGTCATCAATGAAGATGGCTGATTCCCAGGACTGCCAGGAGCCCCCTGAATCCACTATGCTAGAGAGTTAATTGCTCTAGCCAATGAAGAGTACCTTCTTAAATGGGATCAATATAGCCTAGACAAGGACGTCCAAGAAATGAATGAGTTAATTGATTTGGTAAACAACAGGTTTGCTCCCTGCCTCTCAGTGGGACCTTCCCTGACCTCCTGGCTGGCCGAGCTTTTTACTGTGGTAACCACACATGGTCAACACTTAGATAATACCAAACAACAGGCCAACCAGGCCAATAATGTGGGTGCTTGCACCTCTGAGACTTTGACCACACTCAAGGAGAGTGTTTGCCAGCTATGGGCAAAACAGCCCCTACAGACTCTGAAGCTGAGTTCTCCCCCTGTATAAATGTTCATGATAGCAACAATGGTGGCCCTATCCCCAAAGCACACTTCAAACTTACATTTAAGAAATTCTTTGACCCCAAAGCATCCACCATTGCAGCCTTCTTAACCATCTATGAAACAGCTATGCAACAGGCCTCTGATGAGGTTAAGAAAGAAAACATTCTAACCTGCTTGCACCCAACCTTCCAGGAGGAGGTGGTGTCAGGACTGCCCACAATTGAGACTTGGGAGGAGATGAAACAGCTTTTGATTGATAAATTTGGTGACAACCTTAGCTTGGAAGTGAAAAAGGGTGCTTTTATGCACATTACCTTCAAGCTCAAAGTGTCAGGATTCAGAATCCTGACAACATTTTATATCAATCTACTTGATTTTACTGTGTTCAAACTCGATTTTAATTAGGTTTTTATATTAACTTAATTCAATTGTGCCATTTACGAGTGCTTTTGCAATCCAAATACCTTTCAAACTATCTGTCTTCTTGCGCATAATTGCTGATCCTCAAAAAATCATATCTCTGCGGCTAGAGAACCAATCTAAACGTTTAAAGGCATTCCTGAAAGCTGAGACCAAGAGGAATCTCTTGGTGCCATTATTAAACCACTTTTACATGTTCTAATATACTTTTGAAAGGCTATATCCCTCTTGTAGCATACTTGACTCCTCTCATTCAAGAATTGATGATTATAAATTACCTTTCCCTTTCTCTTAACCCTTATCCATCATTATCCTTATGGTGCTTCAATAAATCTTATGGTTCTTCACTCCTGTCCTTGTCTTATGAATTATCTTGTCTTGTCTCTTTCTGGATATTCTTGGATGAATTATAAGATAATAGTAGTCAATGGTTTAAAGTTCTGGTGGCTCATGGAATCTTATTTCCATACTTCATTCCTGACACAAAGAGATGCTGGCTGAATTTGCTGACAGATTCTACATGAAAGGACAGCAGCTGATAACTAGTAAACAGTTGACAGCCCATGAAGTGTACATAGCCTGTGCACAAGCTCTTAAAGTTAATCAGCTTCTGTGCCTTCATTTCAAAGCTCAAAAGGCCATACTCTCCTTGATGAAGAGCATAAAGACTTTGCTCCAGGATATGTACTTGACCCACTATGGAGCTGTTGTACGTGAGAATCAAGCTGCATCTAACTCTGGCTCTTCTTCCTGTGGCCCACACATCCTCACTATGAACTCTCAGAACCCTCCTAGACCTCAAGGTTGCTATAACTGCAGCCAGATAGGTCACCACTCTTGAGTCTGTACCAATCCTTGAGTTGAAGGTGCCAACCCCAAGGAGCAGGCAGGAAAAGAACAGTCAACCTATAAGTAGAAAGCTCTTGGTTAAAAATTCTTCCCATTCTCCTCCAATCCCCCCGTCTATAGCAGACTCAGAGCCCGCTAATACTGGAGCACCTCCTATTCTGCTATTGTTACACAATATCTCTGATAACTCTGACATGGATGACTCAGACATTGATGATCCCAATGTCTATGGATATTCAGTCCTAGCTGTCCCCAAAACCATTGTAGTCCCTTATAAACTACGCTCTGGGAAGGCTACAACAACTGCCAAACCTCTACCTGAAGCCAAGGAGATTTTTTCTTGCCCTTACCTCACTCAAGCCAATAGTTCTTCTGTACTTGTAGAATTCTCTTAAAAAGCAGCTAAAGTAGCTGATGCTGTTTTCAAGAATTTTTCAATCTCAATTCCTCTTCAGACTGTCTATAAGGAGTTTACAGGCTTGAGATGCATAATTTAGAAGTGGGACAAGGAGCTAGTGTGGCTCAAGATAATTTTGCTTTCCTTCTGTCTTTGGTTGTACTACTGTGGGGTTCCTGTCCACCAGCCCCCAAAGTGTGTCCTGGGTCATAGCCAGGGACCAGCTGGAAGGGGTTGTCATTCTCTAGTAAGGGGAAATGTATCTCAGAAATATGTATAGGGGTCAAAATGGGCTTTTATTCACTCTCATAAAGAAGATCCCCTTAGAAATCTTCTGGTATATGGCCTGGGGGGTCAGGGAAACAATATGAGTTTTCCAATACTTGGAGTCCTCCAACAATATCTTGGACTCCTTGTACTTAGTCTTAGACACCTTCACCTTAGTCTTGGACTTTTGCTCCTTAGACTTGGGCTCCTGCACCGCGCTTAGGATCCAGCTCCTTATCACAAGATCCAGTTCCTTAATCTTGGGCTTCAGCTCTCTGTATAGCTCTAGTAGACTTGGTATTCCACTTGTATCAGTCTAACCAAGCTCCTGCTGGCAATCAAAAGACTTCCAAAAACCTCTCAGCAGAAACTCCAAAAGACCCAGAAAGGACCTGTAAAGACCCTGTAACTTTCCAGCTAGCTTCCTTCTTATAGTGTCCTTTTCCCAAAGGTTCCGCCTTCAAAATGGCTTTCTTCAAAAGCTTAAACCATTGCTGCTCACTTTTTCCTATAGTAACTTGAGCTTATATACTTTCTTCCTCAAAAGCTTAAAGTATCAATTCACTGTTTTCTTGCTTATACTTTAAGCTTTTGGCTTCCAACCAATAATATTCATCAAGAAACCTTCCAGAACTCAACCAATTAATGCAATGCGCAAAAATAGACCATTTCTGAAGTTCCACTGAGATTCAACTAGGAAATCAATTTTCACTGCTCAAACTGCTCAAATTGACAACTCTTTGTACACCAAAGTGTTAACTGGTCCACTATTCTGGCATTATTCACTCAATCAGCTTCCAATAAATCTACAGTGCAAACACTGCAAATTATTTATTATTTTCCTTTTTTTATATGATAATTAATTCCATCTTTATATTGTATCTTTTTCCAGCATTTATTAATTCTTTTAATGCTTCTTTCGTATAAACATCTACACTTCCAAGAGTCTAAAACAAGCATCCTAGCTCCTGTATCCACTTCTGCCAGCCCTTATAATCCAACTTTTAGTTCCTCAGCTAGTCCTGCACCATTATCTTCTGGTCCTTCAGCTATTCTTCTCTATCCATCAGCTAGTCTATCAACTAATCCTGCATCATAATCTTCTAGTCATTCAGCTCATCCTGCATCATGATCAGCTACTCCTTCACCTCAACAGTTCCTCAACTAGTCTTCACTGTGATCATACAGTCCTTTTTACTAGTCCTCACTGCTGATCCCACACTAGAACCATATCAGTCCTTTATCTCAGTCCCTGTTACCAGAACCTGTAGACCCAGGCATGAGTTTACATTGAACTGATGTTTAACTGGGCCCTCACAATTGGCAATCCACTTAGGCCATCCAACTATAGATCAATAAAGTCTATGCCATTGTCTTTACTCACCCAGATGATTAAGTCTGGGCTTTCAGTTGCAAAGTAATCAGCTTTACTTCCCAGAGGCCTTATCACACCAATTTCTGCAGCTGCTTCCAAGAAACCGCCTTGGTGACACATCTGAGCAAATCCATGCCCTCCAATGCTCACTTTGGGGTCTCCCCAAAGCTCTCATAGTGACATAAACAAGGACACCCTATCAGTCTGTTAGGTAGGATGCTTGCTCACAGACCACCTGGAAGTGTATTAGGGTATGTAGAGTTCTCAAAGCCCTTCCCCTCCCTGGAAGCCCGCGCTATCTGCTAGGGGTCCAAAAATTTACAGCCCTGGTAGGCAAGTCCCCTACCATGCTGGCATACACTTCTACCCTGGCAGCCTGTGTTACCCGCCAGGGTCTAAACACCATCCAGCCTGAGTAGCACACGCTACCCACCAGGATGAATCACTTCCCACCCCAAGAAGCTAAAGTTCCCTGTTGAGCTATCTCATTCCTCACCCCTAGCAGCCACAGTTCCCTTTTGGATGAAGACCTCTAGCCCACAGCAGCCAATATCTCCTGCTGGGTGGAGACAACATTTGCCTCTAGTAGTCCTTTGTTACCTACTAGCTAGGCCTTACCTTCCCTAGTAGTCATTATTCCCTACTAGGCCTCTACCTGAAAAAACCACCAAACTTTTACTTGACCAACATTAGCCCTGCCTGCAAACCACCAAATATGTGGATCATCATAACTACTACTTGTGTAGAGATATCCATCCAAAAGGTGAAGATTAAATCCGTCTTTGATACATGATCTCCTGTTAATATTGTCTTCTTGAAGCTTGTCAAGAAGCTTATACTTGACTGACCTCAATTATCACCAGTCTTATGGTACAGCTGGGTTGTGCATGACTTGTGCTATAGGGCATACTCTTCCCTCCCTATGCGGTTTGACAAGCTACTCTTAGCAGCACCTGCCGTGGTCCTGGAGAATGAGAGCTACAATCTTCTAGTTGGTACCCAATTCCTTAGGAAATACAATGGGATCATCAATTTAAAAGACAGCTACCTCTCCATTTTAGGGTATGAAGTCCCTCTAATTTTTGAGGATCCTGTCAAAGTTCCTGGAAAGCACCTCAAGATGTTTGCCCTAGAGTATCCCACTGGTGTTTTCACTCTGAAATACCAAACCCACTCCTCCACCATGAAGTGTCCGCCTATGGCTTGTCCTACATCTGAGGGGATCCCTCTCCTGGCCACTTCTGCTGTAACTGCTCCCCCTGGCTTACAATCTATCATAGACTCCCAAATATTATATGAGTTATCTGAGTGTACACTCCTAGAGTTATACTCTCCTCCCTTGCTAAGCCACAACAAAACTTATCTCAGTCCAGGAATCCTAGATGTCTCCCATAAAGACCCTGTCCAATTGCTAGTAGCCAACTTAACTGCTCTCCCTATACATGTGTCTATGGGGCAGGTTGTTTGTTATGGCAATTTGTTGAATTCCCCTTATGTCCTATCACTACAT
The DNA here is from genome assembly GCA_014839935.2 of Entomophthora muscae. Classification (NCBI taxonomy): domain Eukaryota; kingdom Fungi; phylum Entomophthoromycota; class Entomophthoromycetes; order Entomophthorales; family Entomophthoraceae; genus Entomophthora; species Entomophthora muscae. The sequence goes on from QTSX02002942.1 coordinate 258,779, forward strand.
CCCTTTGGTACGTTCCAGGACTTTAACTTACCTGAAGACAAACCCCAAGTCCTATCCTTGTTCACTGCGCAAGATTTCCCGCAGATATCCCGGTACAACAGAAAGAGGTGCTTGATTTTCTAGATCAATTTTCAGATATATTTGCTAAGGACAGCACAGATTATGGTCTAGCTAAAGGATTCATTCATCAAATCAATACTGGTGATGCTCCCCCTTTCCAAACCAAACCATATTGCTGCAGTTGCGTGGAGAACGCTCAGGTGTCTAAAGAACTCAAACAACTTTTAGACACTGGACTACTGGCTCCTTCCCAAAGTCCATGGGCCTCCCCCTTGCTCATACTGAAAAAAAAGATGAAGGTCATTGTATTGTGATGAACTATTGCCAATTGAACTCATTAACCAAAAAGGATTCCTACTGCTTGCCGCGTATTGATGATGCTCTCAGCTGCCTTGGAGGATCTACGCTCTTCTCTTCTATGGATCTAGCATCTGGGTACTGAAAAATTGATCTCTCTCCCAACAATAGACAGAAAGCTGTGCTCATAACTTCCAAGGGACTGTTTGAGCCTACCTGTATGCCTCAGGGGCTATGTAATGCCCCTACTACCTTTCAGCGGCCATGGACTCCATCCTTTGTGATCTGAAGCTCTCATGTGTTTTGGTGTACTTGGATGATATGAAAGTCTTCAGAGCTGCCTTTATAGATCACCTGGCCCACCTTAAGGAAGTGTTCCTAAAGATTTGGAAAGCTGGCCTCAAACTAAAACCTTTGAAGTGTGCTTTCTTCAAGGATTGTCTTGAGTTCTTGAGCCATGAGGTAACCCAGACTAGGATTTTCCCTATGACCAAGAAGGTTGAAGCTATTGAAAAAATGCCTCCATCCACCAACCTGTGCAAAGTTCAAGTCTTTCTGGGCATGATGGGCTATTACAGACAGTTTATCTCTGATTTTACCAACACTAGTGAACCTCTGGTTCAACTGTTACGCAATGTCCCCTTTGAATGGACCACTAGTCAACAACAGGCCTTTGAGACTCTTAAGCAAAAACTCAAGGAGGCTCCCGTCTTGGTGTATCTAGACTACAATAAGGAATTCATCCTCTACACAGACGCTAGCAACCTAGCTATTGGGGTTATCTTGGTTAAACTGGATGATGAAGGAGTGGATCACCCTGTATCATATACTTCTCATGTCCTCAACAAACATGAGAAGAACTATAGTGTCACAGATAAATAATTCCTTGCTGTACTGCATGCGGTTAAACAATTCCATCATTATCTTTTGTGGCACCCATTTTACTGTGGTCACTGACCATGCCTCGCTTAAGTGGCTGCTGCAGCTCAAAGAACCAGAAGGACAGCTAGCTAGATGGGCCCTTTGCTTGAAGGGCTACAACTTCACAGTGCTCTATTGTCCTGGGATCCAACACCAAAATGATGATGGACTGTCCAGAGTGCCTATCCTTGCCCTACACCCTGCTGAAGCTGATCAGTTATACAAGCTAATTGGATATCCCTCTTCTTGGGAAAGCAAGACTGAAGAGATTTGATCTGCCCTTTCTAAGCTATCAGAGAATAATCTCATTTGTGACAATCGACTCTTCAAAAAGATACATGATCAATACCTGCCCTACGTAGGCCCTAGCCTCTGCCTTCTGTTGGTACTCCAAGCTCATAAAGATACTGGACATGGAGGCATTTCCAAGACCTATGACTGGCTCCAGAAGAATTAATTCTGGGAGAACCTCCACCTGTTGATCCCAGATGACATTGCCAGTTACCATAACTGTCAACTCCATTGACCTTAAGCTGCCTCTCACAAGTTCAAATTAGCCCCTCCACAGCATTCCTTTCACACAGTCAGCATCAATGCTGTAGGGCCTCTACCTTGCTCTTGCTCAGGCTGTTGCTTCATCCGGATTGTAGTTGATCATTTCAGCAAATGGGTAGAAGCTTGCCCCACTAAGGATATTACTGCTAAGACAACTGTGGCTTTCCTTTTGCAAGATGTAACTACCACCATTGATGCCCCCAAGTGTTTGATGTCTGACAAAGGATCTAATTTCAATGCCAAGCTGGTGACTTCCGTTATTAAAGCCCTTGTGTCTCATCAGTCCTTCTCTGCCCCTATAAGTCTTCCATCAATGGTGCTGTTGAGTGTGCTAATTTGACCTTGGTTTCCATCATGAGGAAGCCAACTTATTCTGATGCTGCAAACTGGGATCTATACTTACCTGCTGCTCTATTTGCCTATCACATCAGCAAACACTGTGTCACTGGGTATTCCCCCTTTGCAATGCTGTATGGGCATGAGGCCACAACCTGTTGCTCCTAGGGGCCCCCTACTCTCATCTGATAAGGCCATGGACCCTGACACCCACATCAAAAACTTAGTCAATTGCATAATTAAAATACAGGCCACTGCTCATACCGCTGTGTATAAGACCAAGATGCTTGAGCTCTCTCCCAATAATGCTGGACGCTCTCCCTTGCCTGAGTTCAACATTGGGGACCACATTCTCTATTATCAGCATAAAGTAGGGGGACACACTCATAAGCTAGATATGTTGTGGGTTGGGCCTTTAGAAGTAACCTTCAAACAAGGATCAGAGTACACTGTGAAACTCCTCTCTAGTAGTTGTCTATTTGCCTGAGTGCATGAAAAGTTCCTCTGCAAGTATTACCCCCTAAGGCTAATCTAGAAGGGGGCAATGCTGTGAATGCCGCTATTTACCCTGTTTTAATTTTGCCTTTGTGTGGTTATTTTGAGGACAAATTTCTCTCTTTTGCTTTTGCCCTTCAAAATGGGTCTGTTTCCAAACTGGGAAATTCAATTGTTCAGTTTCCTGATTCTGCACAACTTTTTTTGCCCCAGTCATGCTTGTGGCAAGTGATTCTACTGTCCTGTTATTGTTTTGTAGTATTTTAAACCAATATATATTCTATTTCCTATTCACCAATAAAAATTAAGTTCTATTCACATTTTTGTCTTTGTGTCTCCAAGTACTTTGGCGCCTCTCTCTAGCCACAACTAGTAGAGATTATTCATCCAGGGCCACAAGGTAATTGCATAGCCTTCCCTGCCATCTAACTGAGACATGCTTAGAATCTAATCCTAAGGTTAGGATTCCCCATTGTGTGTATGTGCTGTGCCTCAGAACATAACAACACCCCTGCACCGCCCTGCTAAACAGCTTCTCAAATGCATTAAACTGAGCAGGTTCAAAGTCCATAATGCATATGTGAGGCCCCAGAGCTCTCAGCCTTACCTTTTTCTCTAATTAATGGTGTCCTGGTCTTTGTCAGCGTCAGGAGGGTTGGCACAGGTGTGGGGAGGAGTCTTCTTGACATTGTCATTGAGGAGGAGAAGGGAAAGCTCTCAGCAGAGGATAGAGAAAGAACAGGTTTAGATGGTCTCAGTGGCCCCAGGAAGAAGGAAGAACACAAGTGGAATCACCCTGATGTCTATCTGGGCATGGATCATCCAGAGCTGGTAGAACATATGGGGGCAAGTGGTAAAGGTACTGTCAACTAGCCAGGTTGACGCCCTTTTCAACTCCATCAGGTTCTGCTGAGTTGAGTAGTAGATAATGTGGTCCTTAAAGTCTGGGCCATTGTTGTGGATAAGGAAGCACTCCCCACTTAAAATCTGCTTAAGCTCATGGGTGAGTGTGAGCTCCATGAGGATGCCTGAGGCCTTGGGGAAGGGGGATTGGCAGCAATTTGTTTATTGCTTATAAACTTAACCAGTTGCTCCTGTGTGGGAACCAACTTGAGATTGTTGGGCTGCAGGTGTTGAAGGGCCTTGATGGCCAAATTGGAAGCGCAGATGTTGGCAGAGGTGGGAACAACTTTCATAAGATATCACTTGAGCATCCTTGTGATTAAGTGATTAGGGGGCTCACAGGTGTACTCCTCTTTTTGGCTGTGACCTGTTCCCAGCCTTTGGTGTTCAGAAGGGCCCTGAAAGTCCTATTCTCACAAATAAATTTTTTGCTCTTGGTTTGGCGCTTTTGATTGTTACAATTAAAATTTTAATTATCAGCAACATAGCCAGGGCTGCCCTTTGCAGACATGATGGGGAAGTATCAGGGAAAATTATTGGAAACTTTGAACTCCCTGTCCACATTACAGATGTTGTGGATGGTCAGTAGATTCCAAGCCACATGACCAGAAGCTTTAAACTTCTTGGAGTATTCCTCCAGCTTATCTTGGGGTTCAGATGAAGGAAGGGAAGAAAAGCCATCAGGGGGGAGGGGAAGGGTTCTTTGAGGCCTTCTTGAATGCCTTGTTTTTCTTGCCGGAAGAAGAGGTAGGCTCCTTGGCAGCCTTTCTTTTCTTGGCGTGGTGCCCCTTTGTGGGCTCAGAGTCAGCCTCTGACTCATAAAATGAGTGATCAGTGAGATCATTTTCAGATTTATTGGGTGATGAGTGTAGAGGGAAAGTTGAAGGGGAAGGGGAAGATGAGGGCGGAGGGGGGGGTGTGAGGAGAGGGAGCAAGAGACTTTGCCTTTGCAGGCTTCTTGGCATGCTTGGGGGTGATTGCAGGGTCCTTGGAGCCCTTTGAGGCTTGGTGCTTGGTGCTTGGTAGGCTTGTTGGATTCAGATGATCTTGGCTAAAGAAAAGATTAGTTTTTTAAATAAAACAGTATGAAAGATATGAAACACAAAGAGGTAAAGCAAAGCAAAATATAAGTAGAAAGTATGCAAATAAAGTTTTATTTATCAAGAAATAACATAAAAAAGTAAATAGAAGCAAAATAGAAACTCTGGTTATAGATTAAAGGGTAAAACATAGAAAATAAGTGATATTTGATGAAGCATCAACAATGTTAGATTCATAATAACATCTTAGGGCTAAATCAAATAAAAATTATAATTAAAAATAAAAGGAAATATATAAAAAATTATATAGGGAGTAGCATATAGTAGTAGATTATAATTGCAAAAAAATTGTTGTGTAATTTTTTATTGGGGGTTAAACATTCAAAACTTAGTGAAGCGTTGAGTTTGGCACTGTCAATCAGCTGAAAACCCCCTAATTCTCACTGTTAAGTGAAAAAAATCTGAATTCTCACTGTTGAGTTTCTTGGAGTTGAGCAGAAAAATCAAATTTACCATTTTACATATAAAACTTGCTTCATTTAAAAACTGGCTCAAAATTTAACCCAAAAGCAAGGCAGTTTCATATGCTCAAAAGTTTAAAAAATACTTCATAAGTTAAAAAAGTAAGTGAGTGGAAAGGTGTTTATTAGTGATAATATTATGCTGGGAGGAGCTGGGAGTGCTTTATTTACCATTATGTGTGTTAAAACGTTAATAATCTCTCTGCACAAGTCCTCCAGTTAAAGTGTTGAGTTGGTGGGTGTTGAGTGGTGCTCTATAGTGTGTCACTTATTAATTTAGCCTTAATTCTAAGCCTTTTATTAGTTAAATCTAAACCTGATCATGTGGCAAGTATATAGTGTCAAACAGAGGGGGAGTCAGGTTTCTGTTTTTTATAAGTTGCATATTAAATCTATTAATAAATTGGGCTTAATTTATGTGGCACCACTTAATCTACAAACCCAGAATAGACATAAGGTAAAACAAGTAGGGTAGTTGATTAATATGTAGACCACCAAATCCAGTATATTTGTGTTTGGGAGCTTAATCAACAACTATGGACACTAATAATAAAAATATAATATTAAATAATAAAATTTATATAATAGCATATGTGTTTTATTAATAAAATTAGGATTTGACTTAAAAAGTGTTGAATTGGCCACCTTTTATTTTAGAGTGTTGAACACAAGTAAATTTAATTTTAATTAGTAAATTCACTTATAAATTGTCCCTTAAATTGTCTTTGAGATAACAGATTTATTAAACAGGGTCAAGTTGCAGTGGTTTTAATCTCAGAGTTTGGTTTTGGACCCCTAAATCACTAGTAAAATTTAACTTAGAATTGGTTAAGCCAACAATACTATTCAATTCACATATGCAGTAGTCAACACCCTGGTACTCAACAATTTTTCAAATACCAGAGAATCAACTTCATCACAGTTGCCAGATAAGTAGATCAGTGGGGAGATGTTCAATCCAGGTGGTATTTTGGTGCTCCTGCAAGAGCTTGGCAATTAGTTGCACCAGGGAGTTGTTTAGGTGTTCTACACTTCTGTTGGCTTAGGGATGGTATGGTGTTATGATCAATTGTTAGAGGTTGTTCTTGGCACAGTATGCTTTCATAAAGTTACCTACAATTTCATGTCCCACGTTGGTGATGAGGCGCTTGGGGCGTCCAAAGCGCGCCACAATCTTCTTGCCAATGAACCAAGTGATGGTGGTGGCGGTGTGATTGGTGGTTGCCCACGCCACAGGCCAACAGGTAAAGTAGTCAATAGCTGTGATGATGTACTTCTTACCCGGTCTGTCTTCAGTTAGGGGCCCTACAATCTCAAGAGTACATTGTTCAAAGGGTTCCATGGCTTTGATTGGCAGGACAGGCTTTTTAGGGCAGGCTTGGACGTGTTTTTTTTAAACAGAACACATGTCTTGAGGAGGTCCAGGATATCCTGGCTTATACAGGGCCACCAAACCTTACACTTTATGATTTCAAAGAGGTTACATCCTCTGATATAGTCTAAGGTACAGTGGTAATGTAGTATGGTATCCCCTCTTTGTGTTGTGGGAATTTAAGGTGTCTTCTTTCCTGTCTTTGCCTGGCGGCAGACGTTGCTGGTGTCAGTGGTGAACTGGCTCTTGTTGTCCTTTAGCTTGGGAATGGTTACAGAATTAAGACCTTCATAACAATAGGCTTCTGGACGCAGGTAGAGCATGGGCTAGTCTAGGTCTAAGCCGTCATCTCTTGTGATGAACTCTATGTACAGTCTGGAGAGAGTGTCAGCTATGACAAGCTCTTTTCCGGGTTTATATTTGATGTGCAGCTGATACAGGGACATACGCTCAATCCATCCTGCCTGGCGTTAGGTCAAGTGTGACTGAGTGTTGAAATACTGAAGAGACTTGTTATCTGTCAAGACTTGGGGTAGGAACGTGGCTCCTTTCAGGTAACAGCGCCATTTCTTGACGTAGTGCACAATTGCCACTAACTATTTATCATGTATGAGGTAGTGCTACTCTTAGTAAGTAAGATTACTGGATTTGTAGGCCACAGGAAGTAAGACACCATTGTCAGTTTCCACTCTTAGTACACCCCCTATGGCCCTTTCAGAGATGTCAGTCTCAAGTTTGTACTGGCAATTCAGATTGGGGAATTGCAATATAGGTGCAGTTGTAAGCCTCTGATTCAACTTCTCAAAGGGCTGGTCTCTGGCGGGTTTCTGGTGAAAGCACTGCTTGGTGAGAGGTGCAATTAGTTTTCTGCAGTTGGGGATGAACTTCTGCACATATGCAACCATGCCCAAGAACGTGCACACCTGGCCCACATCAGTGGGCCAGGTGGCATGTTTGTGATTTCCTTTATCTTGGTAGTTTGGGCTTTATCCCTTGGGAAGAGACAGTGTGTCTCAGTAATAGAAGCTCTGACTAAAGGAATTCACATTTGGAAGGCTTGGTCATCAGCTGGTTTTTACAAAGGGTGTCAAGGACAGCACAAAGATGTTGGAGATGTGTGGTTTGGTCAAGACTGAAGACAATAATGTTGTCAAGATATATAACACATTTTATAATCAGGTCTTCAAAGGCTTTATTCATCAACATGGCAAAGGTGGAGGGAGTGTTGGTCATTCCAAAGTTCATGACACGGCACTCAAACAGCCTGTAGCGTATGCAAAAGGCAGTTTTTACCTTGTCCCTGGGCACTATGCGGACCTGGTTGTATCCCACAGTGGGATTAATCTTACTGAAGACCTCTTCACCTGCAAGTGTATCAATTAGGCTGTCAATTAGCGGCAAGGAGTACTTGTTCTTGACTGTCACCTCATTTAAGGCACAGTAGGTGGTTACCAGTTGAAGGGACCTGTCTCTCTTAGCTACAAAGAAGACTGCAGCCCCATATGGTGAGAGGGAGGGGCAGATGAAGCTCTTATTGAGTGTGTCCACAATTTTTTGACAGAGAGTTTCCTCTTCCTTGGGCGTCAAGCAATAGAGAGGCAGTGCCTTTGGAAACAACCCTTGTAACTGGATAGCATGTTGTATTTCTCTTGAAGGGGGTGGTTGGTCTAGCGTTTTGCTGAAGACGTCCTTGTATTCCTCAAGAAGTGATACTAGTGCTGGTGGAGGTGTTGTGACCAAGGAGAGAGGTGTAGTGGGTTTGGAACAGATGACCTTAAATGAGCATTGGTTGAACTCCAGCTTTCCCCCTTTGAAGTTATAGGTTCCTGTCTCTGTGAGCCGTACAAACACAGTGTCATGAAGCAGCTTGCTCATTTTGACGGGGTAGATCTAGAAGCCTACCCCATTCCTGTTGATTGTGATCACAGAGGTGTCCCAGTTGATGTATAGTTAATTATGTTGGAGCCATTTAAGGCCAGCAATAACATTGTGGCCAAGCCCTGCCATTATTGGCCCAGAGAGCCTAACCAGGATGTTCCACATTCCTACATAGAAGGGTACTGTCTTGTGAGTGATCACTACTATGCAGGAGCTGGCCAAATGTACTGCTTTAAATTGACTGGGTACTTGGTCTAATTGCTGGGAATCCACAAATTCCTGGTTGACCATGGTGTGATTGGCCCCAGTGTCTACCAAAAGTTTGTGGGTGTTCCCACAGAAACAAAAGGGGTAGGCCAAGCGGGTAATTTTATTTTATGAATGACTGGCTTGGAGGACAGGGTTGTCACTATGGACTTGGAACACATCAAAGATCTCTACTTGTGCACCCTGTAGTTGCAGGGATTCTTGGCAAGGAGAGATTGAGAGTGTGGGTCAAGTGAGGTTGCAGAACCTATTGTATCTAGAACCCACAGGCTTTTCCCAAATCCTCAATCTGGGCCAACTGAAGCTCCCCTTGCGGGAGCGCTTGGCCCCATTTTCCTGCTCACAAGATTTTCAGTGGCCTACTTAGTTGTGGGCACAGGACAAAGTTGGGAGGGGGCATCATTGGATCTTTGGAATCCCATTGAGGCCTGATTTTTAGCCTTCATGATGGCCTTGCTGCAGTCATTGACGGAGGTACAACATCCTATGGGGACCTATTTACAGATGTGGGCTTCAGCCCATTGACAATGAGGGTGAGTAGCATTGCATTTCTGTCAGTGATGGCTTCAGGGGCAGCAGCAAGATACTTGAGGACACTGTCTGTCTGCTTGATATTAAGTAGTCGAGTTCCCACTACAATGGGCAAGAAGGTCTCTCTGTAGCGGGATCTGGCAGCGTCCCTGAAGGTGGTTCAAGTGACTTTGTGTTCCTGACTGTCCCAATTGGTAAACCACACTGCAGAAGGCCCTGTGAGGCGCCCAGATGCAGTGGTGGTCATATGGGTTCAGGTACTTGACAAATGTGGAGACAGGTTTCTGTAGAGTGGAGCCAACTGACAATTTCAGCTCCTTTGACGCTACCCGCAAAAGACTCAAGTTGGAGATCTAGCATGTGCTGAGAAAGGTCCAATTGGGGCAGGGTGACGCTTGTGTCATGTTGCCCTGAGCGCAGACAATTGTAAATGCTTGTAAGCACCAACTGATCCTGATAGATAACATATCCTTTGGGGATGTCCCCATCAGGGATAGGGAGGAAGGTTTCCTGGTGTGGAGTAGCCATACATCCTGTACTCTGTCCTTTCTTGGGGGGTTTTCTTTTAGGTAGGTCCTGATCCTGCTTTTGCTACAACTGTTGTAGCTGAACCAATGATAGTTCAGTATTTGATTGGGAAAGACAACAGTCCAATAGAAAGGACAAGAATAAGAATAATAAGATAAGGTTTATTGGCCATTACTGTGACTAATATACTATACAGGGAAAGCCACAAGACCACCAGGGGGTGGCACAGTGGCAGGTTTCATATAAGATTTGAGACCGTGGAATAACTTGTGTGGGGATCAGGGTGTCAAATTGGCAGTGCTCCTAATCTGGAGATAGTTTCTGTAATTTGACATTGCCATCAGATTGATCCATTCCGTTAGACATACCATGGGGCAACTCATTGAGCTCCCCTATGTATTGTGAGATACATTAGCAGGCAAGGATTAAATCTCAGTTGTAACATACTTTTTTCTATCACCTTCAAACCAAATTCACAAACACTGCTGCTCCTACCATCATGCCTGAAGATCCTGTGGACTTTACACCCAAATTAATCCATTCTTCTGGTTCTTTCTTTGTCCCAATTCATTTTACCAAACATCCTTTATAGCCAGCTTACAATGAGTTTACTTTAAAAAGCATCTTAATTTCTTATTTTTTGGCAAGAACCCGCCAACTTAAGACTTTTGGTTGTGAAGCCCCTGGTATACTGTTCAACCCTGCCTTTTCAAGAACAGGTATAACTACCTACATGTGTTCTTAGTCTCCATGACCCCTTCTGTCCCCGCAGCCCAAAAGTGTGCAGGGCTCCAGGATCTCAAATAAGACCATGTCTACTCAAATTTTTGTTACATTGTATATTACGCTGACAGGGTTGGTGGACTCTATGGTCCCATCTATTAGCCCCTGGTCCTTGCTAGAAAGATCCCTCACATCTATTATTAAGTTGGTGCCAATACTGTGATGGGCATTACCCACTGGCACAGTGGTCTCACTGCCAACGTCTGCTGCTGCCTCACCTTGCACTTTGTATCTTGACACGTATGATCACAAAAATCTCAAAAATGTGCCATGGATAACTCTGCCTATGCAAAACAAGATATGTTTATAAAGCTTCTTGCCTACCAGTATCTAAGGCTGAACCAGATTGATGCCAATCTTGCCTCCCAGATAAAATCAAGAAATTACCCAAGGATCAGCCTTCCAATATTCCAAGTGAATATGTAACATATTTGATTGCTCTCTCTCAGGAAAGCGTTTATCTGGGAAATGAATCAACTATCAGGTAAAAAGTGGCCTTAAGACTAAATCCAGATGTTATGCTAGGATCAAACCCTTAATTTTTCAGATGAGTGATACTCTCTCAAACCACATGACATACATAGATGCTATGTGGTATATCAACGAGCTATATAAAGCTCTTCCATTGCAATAAAGATATCAACCTCTTCAAAAGCTTCCTGCACATTTTATACTATATACTTCTAAGAAGTATATGCTTGACACCTGGTTTTACCAAACCAGAATTTTTCTTTCTCAAGCCTTGTCTAATTAAAAGCTAAACTGCATCCAATCCATTGCCAAATACTCAGTCTAGGGTGGGGTTGGGACAAGCACCAAAATCAGCCCAATTGGTTTTGTAACCAAGCTTTGCTTGTCACAATTGTTTTGGTGGCCTTGTCAGTTGGGCAAAATTCATTTTGTGACCTTCATGTCACATAAAAATCCATGCAGATTTTCTTTGTGTTTTTAGGGGGAAGTTCACAATTGCAGCTGCCAAATTTTGTGCCCTGCTCCTAAATCCACAAAACAAATCTGCACAAATTGTGATGTGACTAAGCAAAATCTCATGTGGTTTTTGGTTGTGTCCAATCAAAAGTATGCAAATGATTCCTTTTAATTGAAATGGATATATATATATGTTTTTTATTGGTGTTTTAATATAATTATCTAAAGCAAATTGTGGTACAATCAAAGCTATCATTGTGAGATAATGACAGATAAAGCTTTAATAAATTTTAGTTGAAATAAGATCCAACAACTGAACCTGCTTTAATTTCACATCCTGTGCCCCTTCACAAAATTAAATCATCTGGTTTATATTTGAAACCCATCTTCCCTTTATATTTTGTGATCTACACAATGGAGTGAGGCACAAATGAGTCATTATTTGTTAGATTAATCTGTTTCCTATTAACTGTGCTACTTTACACTTTAAAATTTTGTTTTAATTTTCTTAACAATAAATTTAAATAATTACAACAATTTTATCAAAATAAATCTTATTTAATCCTTATAATATAAAAACCTATATTAAATTAATCATTTTCTACTTACAGCTAAATTAAACTGTATTAAAAGCTAGTAACAATCTTATTTCATATACCATTATTTCTTGAAAGCTGATTAGTACAAAATGACATCATTCTAAAAAGAGCAACATAAAAATATAATAAAAACTGATATGAGGCTTTTTGTTGGAAATTAAATTGTTGCCTAAAATCTTAGCTTTTTTAAAAATATTTAATTTAAAATAAAATAATTTTTGAATCCCTCTTTTTAAAAAGAGGGCAGATAGCTTTATTGCATACTTAATAAATAAATATTAAATAATTTTGGATTTATTTTATAAAAAATCTAGTAAAAAGTTAAAAAAACTAAAACTAAAATTAAAATTAAAACTAAACTTTTATTGAAATTTCAGTGATCTCATTTAGCATAAGTAATTTATTCTTAAGTTAGATTTTATAGAAAGTATATAATAAGAACTTATAATAGAGTAAAAAAAATTTCTTTTCAAATTATTAAGTATTTAATATTAATAAAATAGCTTTATACAACTATTTAATAAAATTATATTTTTATACTTTATGCTAGAGATAATATGTATAAAAAATTTAACCATAAAAAAGAATGTATCAAAATCTTGCTTTATTTAATTAAATTTTATAAAGGTTAAAATTTATTTGAACTAAATGGAAAATTATCTTAGTCATTGTATCTATAAAAATAAGATACAACTTTAATTATACAAGCAAATATTTAAATGTGATTAAAAAATAACATTTTTATTTTGATAGATTTAAGATATATAAAGTTCATTTTTTAAGAACTGTTAAAAGTTATAATAAACTTAACTTTATTTAAGACAAAAGTTTTTTAGTTGGTTACTAGAAGTAAGCTAAATAATAATTTATACTTTAAATTTAGTTTACTGATTAAAATATCATACTTTAAGAGTTAATTAGCATATTTTATTTCAAATAATAATTTTATAAGCTTACATTCAAAGCCACTTCAAGATACTAAATTGGTATTAAAATATAAAGTTGCAGCACAATTCTGAAAGCTGGGATTAAGGGCTTTCTAATGATACTAGTTTGAGAAAGATTGAAGTACTATTTGCCGAAATATCAACAGTTAACCAGAATATAAAAAGGGGTAAATAAACAATGATATCAGACTTCAGGGGTGATATTGATAGATTAAGGAGATTAGTTGGGGGTCAGTTGGGGATTTATGCCTGTAGTGAGAAAGCTCAGCTAACATGGTATTTAAATAGCTCAACTTTACAGAAATTTACTTTACAATCTACACCTTTACTTCTCTCTGATAACTGCACATCTATTTCCAAGCAAGAACTGCCTGAACCAAGCCAAGGAACCCAATCACTATTATTATGGAACCTATCAAGTTTTCACCTCAGATGACACCCTTCTTCTCACTGGGGACTTCTATTAAGAGAGAAAGAATCTCTATGCTTAAACAAGCATTCTTTTTTACTACCGGCAATGATCTTAACAGCTTTGTTGAGCATTTCTTATTAAAAACAGAGTTTGGAAAAAGTACCTTCTTACCTGTCATACAAAATTCTAAGACAGATGATTTCCTTAACAACCTAAAGGAATTGATGTCAGAGTCCCCTGCCAAGCACCTTCCTTCCCTAAGAGCATTGGTTACATCAAGCTACAGTTTGAAATAGCTTTGGGATTGTGGATTTAAAATGACAAAAAATGAGTATTTATATTCTAAAAAAATTAAAAAAATGCTAAAAAAGTATCATTAAATTCAAAAAATAAAAAAGGAAAAAATGATTCAGTAAAGAAAGAAAACATAAAAAATATTTTAAAAAATATATTAAAAAATTCATTTCCAACCAGCCAATTCACTAAAAAATCCCCTGGATTAATTTACGAAGAATTACAAAAAGAATTGAGTGAATACTCAACTAAAATAAAATACTCATTATTGAAAACAAAAAAAGAAATTTATGAAGATATGAAAATAAAAAACAATATTTCTATTTCACTTTCCACTTTCTATAAGCTTATTCCTAATAATATAATTAAAAGCAAAAAACAAACTGATATGTGTAACATTTGCAATTTGGAAAAATCATTAGAAATGAAGAAAAAGGATTTGAGTATAAAGAAGTTACCATTGCCTAAATTTATTAAAGAAAATTTGGAATCTATTGACCTACATGAAAAGTTTTATAAGCATCAAAATAAAGAATATATTAGTGATATAAATAATCTTGATGATAATTCATGTGTTATTGTAATAGACTATAAAGAAAACTTTAAAATAGGTGGGGGTCTTATAGAGACAAATAATTGTTTTTTATAGAAAATACCTATTTCTTTATTAGGATTTGCAATTGCTTTTAAAAAAAATGAGAAAATTAAATATGAGTATCATGACTTTTTATCTGAAATTTTATCTCATGACTCTTTGTTTTCAGGTCAGTGTTTGATAAGTCTGCTTAAAAATAATAAATTTAAGAATATTAAAAATATTAAAGTTTGGACTGATAATGGTAATTGTTTCAGATCTTATGAATTCTATTATTATCTTTTTAAAGAGGTATCTAGAAATATAAAAGGAACAATTAAGTTTAATAGATTTGTTGAGTGTCATGGCAAAAGTATTGTTGATGGTCATTTTGGTGTATTATCTAAAATATTTAAACAAAAGGAAAATGAGATGTATATAAAAAAATACAAATGATCTCAAAATGGTTTTTGAGAGAGAAGAAGAAAGAAAGGGTTTGTATGAGTCACTTGTAAATAATTCAGATATTTCCCAAAAAACCTTTTTTTACATCTATGATAGAAAATCTAGGCCTAAAAAAAGCTGGCTTGAAGTCAAAGCATTTTATATTAATCTTTCATATTTAATGAAAGATGGTGAGCTGTATGTTTCACCTTTGACATTTGAGGATGTTAAGGAGTACTCCAAAATAAATTATTGTGCAAAGTTCTGCACAGATGACAAAGAAACAAAGAGAGCTGGTACTACTAAAGGATTAGTAGGACATGTTCATGAAGTTGGACGCACAACAAAAACTTATATTTCACATAGGGTAAATAGTCTTTTAAATACAACAACTTTTTTTTCTAAAAATAACTAAGAAATTAATTATATGAGCCAAAGATAGGGTAATAGCAATTATAGCTTTGGGGCTGCTATTACTCTCCTATGCAACTCATATATTTGATTCTTGGCTTATTAAAATAGAAAAAAATTATTGTTTGTATATTTTACACTCTTAAACTTTTCTTCAGTAAACTAAGCATTATATTAATGTTCAAAAAACATAAGTTTACGACTTATATGATACCAACGAAGTTAAAAGGCTTTGAAATCCTTAAGCTGGCGCCTTGGCTTAATCTAACAAATAATGACCCAAATTGTGACCTACTCCAAAAGTTGTAACACAAATCTATCCAGATTGTTTTTGAACCAATCCAAAACATCCAAAAAATGGTTTTGTGACACTATTTTTTGCACAATTGCTGTTTCCGTCCCTACCCTAGTCTAGGGGAATCGATTTTGGATTTTAAAGATTTCCTGGGATTTTTTGTTATTTTTAAAATTGGTTAGCTATCCCCAGCCCAGCTATAAATCTTTCTTAAGCTTGCCATGATCCAAACTCGAATCAACTCCTTATCTATCCGGAATTCATGGCTACTCAAAATTGTTGGTTTTGAAATCACCAAAAGTTTAGGCTTAAATTCTTCTCCATTGAAATAAAAGTTCGCTTATGAAAATCCTGCAACCTCGCGAGTTTAATTTGAATTTAGAACCCAAAGCTCAATGCAACGTAACGATCAACTTATCAAAGGCTATGACGTTGCCCAAACCAATGGCAAATCCAAAGTAACATCATAGGGCAACAAATTTGAATTGGATTCCAGAATAAAAAGTTAGTTTAAATTGCTTACAAGGGATATAATTCTGGCTTTGATCGAGCACTTTAGCTAAACCTAGCCAATATCTTACTCTAGCTTCTATATCCTCAAATACCGTAAATACATAGTTATAATTATTTAGTACTTACTTTATTTTGCCCTAAAATTCTAATTAATGGTTAGAAGTAGTTCATATGAAAGATTTTATTTTTTGTCTTAAAGCATACTACTTTTTTCTTCTTGTTTTTTTTTCATCTCAGCTTTGTCACTTAGGCTTTATTTTAATCTAAGGCTATTTAAATAAACTTAGGATTAAAAATCTAAAATATAATTATATCTTCAAAGCGCTTGAGTTAATATTTACCATTGTGTTGATTTCGACACTAGGTTTTCCCTTTAGATTGTTAAGTCTTTGAAATACTAGCTTGCTCACAATTCGGTTTAGTCCACTTCAACTTTTTTTTGGAAATTAAAAAGAGGGGTACGCAAAGTTAAAAAAATTCATAATTTTACTTTTCTATTCTTATGATCCTTTTAGACAATCACGATATGCTTTTATAAATTGATTTTTCAAGGTCCTCGTATTCTTAGATCATTGTTTTTTAATTAAAGATATTTTTAATTGTATTTTGCTCAAGGCTGAAATCAAGTATATGCCAGCATATTTGCTGTTTTTGCAGCTTTAAACTAACTATTGGTCAGTAGCCGCCCATACTTGTCCTCTCACACTACTTTTCGAAATGGTAAGTCTTTTCTTCATGATCGCCCCTGGCATAGCCTAACCAACCCGAGGCTTTTCACCAATCATCTATGGTTTATTATTTTTACATCCTTGCTAAGACGTCGTTTAGTCGGTAATGGAATATAATGGCAGTGCCGTAGTGGCAATGGTCGGCAAAAACTGCGTCGCCATTGCTTCTGATAAGCGCCTTGGACAGCAAAACTTGACTGTAGCGTGTGATTTCAAAAAGATCTTCAAGATTAATAACAAGACTTTGATTGGACTTTCTGGACTAGCTACTGATGTGATTACTTTGTAAGGAGAGTTACTCGTTCAAAACTAAGCTTATAAGGTCTGAGCGTTTTGCTTTTAAAACCAACATGTATCGCATGCGCGAAGAAAGAGAAATCACCCCCAAAGCCTTCTCCCACATGGTTTCATCCACTTTATACGAGAAGAGGTAAGGAAATATGTTGATCTGAGCTCAGCTTTATTGGTAGATTTGGGCCTTACTTCGTTGAGCCTATTATTGCTGGTCTTGATAAAGATAACAAGCCATATATTGCTTCGGCCGATTTGATTGGCTGTCTTTGCGAACCAAAAGATTTCGTAGTTGCTGGCGTTGCTTCTGACGCTCTCAACGGGTTGTGTGAAGCTCTCTGGGAAGAGGATCTAGTAGGTGTTTACTCTCTGCTATTTTTAACTATGGTAGGGCCCCGATGAGCTGTTTGAAGCCATTTCACAAGTGCTTTTGAGTGCTCTTGATCGCGATTGTCTTTCGGGTTGGGGTGCTGTTGTTCATATTTTGTAAGTGCATGTAGTGTCATCTTTGCATGACTAATAATATTTTCTAGAACTCCTGACGAATTGATCACCCGTCATCTTAAGGCTCGCATGGTAATAGCTTTAACTTTTTATCACTAAATCATACTTAGGATTAAATATAAAACCTTTTCCCCTCTTAACTTGTATGTGTGGTGTCAAGATACTTTATTTGAGAATAAGTGTGCAAATAAAGAGCTCTAGAAGTTTAGGATGTGCACAGATATTTGCTTGGTAGGATTTTTCACTGACCCTCACAATACAAAAAGACCTTTAAGGCTAGCTAAGCAAGTATTTAAATTCATGTTCACTGGTAGGGTTGCGGCGGAGCACCTCCGGACCCTATCGCATCTGGTCTTTAAGCAAAACGTTGGCTTTATATTGTTTAAATGATATGAAATAATATTTTGGGCATGAAGCCGGAAACCAGCCAGAGGTGGTCCTCCGCAGCCCTGTTCACTAGCCTCCCTAAGCTTGCAAAGTATTTAGATGGTTGGGGTGATAAAATCACTGCAGTAGTATCAAAGGTGCCTAAAGCTACCTCATGGCTGAAGTGGATGGGACATTTTTTGTGACTATGGCATGGTGCCAGATCAAATCGCTCATGGATTGTTTACCTTTTTTAAACCTTTCAGAATTTAGAACCTGAAAAATTATAGAATATATTTTTAAGATGAGATATCAAATTGCAGAATCGCAATTAGAAATGAATTACGAGTGCTGCTTTTTATACCACTGAAAACATTTTAAATGTAATCTATCAAACTTTTGCATTTGAACATATTTGGGTCCAGTAAATAGAAAAGACAACAGAAGAGAGAAATGTAAGATAACGTCTGTTACTTGTAATGATCAGAAATATATAGTAATATGGGTAGTTGCCATAGGAAGAGGCAAGATTTTTGAGGTTTGATTTTCTGATGTGATTGTATTACTATTGGCCTGCATATTACTTTTGATCCTTATCAGAAAATGTGAGCTGATCATAAAGTATGGTTTTTAAAGAAGACTCATCATGCGATAGCTTATGTAGTGCCCTCTGTGTGATGTGAGCCATAGCTTTAGCTATTGTGCAACTCTTAGCTGTGTCAAGGGAGAAAATTTTGAACCTCCATTTAGTCACCCTCACACTCCTCTTCGATGTTACAATACTTCACTCACACGATGACGATACACTATCCCCGCTCATACTTGATCTTTTATTTTAGAAGGCTCAAGCCACAACATCTTTAGTTAAAAAGCCAAATCCAAATCTCAATAAAAATATCCTTCTCTCATTTATTTCTTGTTTCTCCTCTGTAAGTTGCCTCATTGTCAGCTGTAATGGAACTAAAAATAATTATGATGAGTTGTGTAATTCCCTGCCCCTAAGAGCAGGTGCTTTATAGGTTTTTTACTCCTTTTGTTTTAGTTGGAAAGTTGTTAGTATTTTGAATATTAAGTTGCTTACCTTAGTTTTTACAAATTCTGTGTCCCTGCTTTTCTTTCTATCTGTTTTCACTTCAGAATTTGCTTTCGGATGTAACTTTGCGCTTGCGTAAGCGCCATTACACTCCCCTGCCTGGTTTTTACCTCATAACTTTCAGTTGTGAGCAGTCCAAAGTTACTTGTGTCCAATTCTATATTTTTAAAACAGAATACATGTTTCTGTCTCCCCTATGAAGATCCTCTCAACACCCTGAAGATCATCCTATTTTTAAGTATAAATAAAGCTTCACTGGAAGAGTTCGCTTTAAGTTGAAATTCTAAGCAGGTTCCCCAAAGACTTCTACTTTTATTTTTACTTCAGCTTCCTTAAACTTAAGACATTTGTAACTCTCTGTAATTTAATTCAACCCTTTTAAACATTTTAAATCTACTTTAAACCCTTTAATTTTCTTATTTTTTTAGCTAGACTATCTTAGCTGTTGAATTTTGTCAACTAGTTTCAGTTTACACTTTCCAAACAGAACTAGTTAGACAGCAAGCCAAGTGCTTGTTGTCTCCAACTTTATCAATGAAGTAGCATCCTACTTTCTTTATCTTGAGATACTCTCACAGAGAGTATCCTGACATCAACCTGTTATAAGTGACAAATGAATCTTTATTTAATATCTTATTTGGTATTATTTGCTTAGAATTGGTCCACACTATGTCTTCATTTATCACTAACTATAAGTTTATAGCAGGGCTATTAAAGGTTTTATTTCAGACTTTTCCCACCTCTTTATATTTGGTTAACCTAAATTCCAACCCTTTACAAAGGTTAGTATATAACCTTACACCGTTTGGGCAAGCTTCTACAAGTTGCACAAGAGAGCAATAGCATCCCTCTCAGGATCTTAGAATACCAACTAATTAACAGATCCAACCAATAATTGTAAGGCGCAGCTATGCAGCCTAAGAACAATTTCAACAAAAAAACAGGCAACCCAGCTGCAAGATGAATGTGCTAGTCACCAAATCACATCCTAGCATTAACAAAATCCATGCTCCCAAATAATGAATGAAATATGCAGATATTGTGCAATTTTATTAGTTTATTTTAACAGACACCTTGTGATGACTTACATTGGCATTAAGTTTAAAGGCAAGGGCATATGCTAGGTTCAATGAAAGAAAGTTTAAAAGCCTAAAGAGTTAAGGAGTGTTATACATTTAGTTAGCTCTTTATGCCTTTGGGATGCTAGTAGGACAGTCTTTTATTGGTATCTGAGAAGGATAAATGGTGTCCTCTGGGGCAATAGAGTGTTAAATAAACACTTAAGTTCTGATACCAGCTGGGGATAGAATTCAGCTATGTCTATTTTGCCCCTAATAAAAGGGTGCAAGAGTTTCTTTGCCTATGTTTTTTGGGTGGTTTTAAGAGAGTCTTGCTACCACTGTTCAAGCATAGAAGCCTGAGGCTACCATCAGAAAAGCTTTATAGAGAAGCAGTTGTTTAATCTAGTTTATTATAAAATTGCCCAGGAAGTAGAGTTGGTTATTTGTTAAACTCTTGAGATAACCACTTGGAGAGCAAAGAAAAGAGTGTAGCACCAAGAGGGCATTGGTATCTAAAAACCTCAATTAAAGACATATATTGTGACTAACAGAGAGAAAATGCTTAGATAAGTGTTATCTATAGTAGCTAATAGAGAGAAGAAATAAGGAGCCTAGATTAAAGTCATCTATAGTGGCCAGAAGAGAGAGAAAATAGAATGCCTAAATATAAGTCATCTATAGTGGCCAATAGAGAGAATGAAGAGAAAGCCTAGGTGTAAGTCACCTAGGATAATTTAAGGACAAGAGAAAAAGATTTAAAAAGATAAAAAATAAAGAGAAACATTGAAGAAAGAAAGAAATAAAGTTTTATTTGAAAGAATAAACAAGAATGCAGTAAAGATTAGTGCTGGAACAGGGAATCAGCTAACACTCTGGCACAAAAAGTGTTACCGCTCCAAGTGGCTTGCGCAGTGAGATTAATTTCCTATTTGGACTGCAGTGAGACTTCATAAATGATGAGGCTTTGAAAGCTTCAATCATTGGTTGAGTTAGAGGCATGTTTATTACTAAATATCATTGGTTGAAAGCCAAAGGCTTAAAGTATCTTCAATAAAATAGTGAATCAATACTTCAGCTTTTGAGAAAGTAGTATGTAAGATTATTTTATTATATGAGAAAGTGAGCTCCAATGATTTAAGCTTTATAAAAATTCATCATGAAGGGAAAAATGTTGAAAATAAGGCACTATAGTTAAGAGGTTGACTGAAAAGTGAATTGGTCTTTTGGAAATATTCTGGTTGTGGGCAGGAACTCTGTTGGGCGCTTAATCTGCATCTTGATGGTTACATGTCTGGTTGGTTTGGATTAACCAGACGTCTTCTGAAGTGTTGAGATTTTCTTTTTGAAAGTTTAGCTGGTCAAAAAACTCCAAAATAGTGACAAATCAGAAGGTTTCTAAGAGAATATTTCTTCTGTTAATAAAGACTATTCCAACTCCTATCCTCTTTTTTTGAAAGAGTATTTCCCTAGTGATAGTGATTTTGGAGCTAGTCAAGAGAATCAGAAGAGGCTGAACTTTAGTCTGTTCAATCATGGAAAACTTTTTTTTTGAGAAATGAGTACATTAGTGTAAATAGCTTAATATCATAGACATTGTTGGAATTAGGATTATCATGTAAATGGTCCCCTAGATGATGAAGCTGCTTTGGTAGGCCATACATTGCCATAAAATATGTTTCCCCCTAGTTATCAATTACTAATAATGATTTTGGGCATAATGAGTCTCTTTTGGAGTTATCAGATATTTAACTTTTTCTCTTTTCATAGAAATAGTATATCTGAGGATGTCACCCCAACCCATTTGATCCCTGGCTTTGACCCAGGACACATTTTGGTGACCTCTCAGGAGTAAGAGCACCACAAGTTCCCTCTATCAGGAGCCTGAATCAAGAGATAGATCCTGACTCAGTGCTTTCATTTCTATACCAAAGCTTTCCCTAAATATTTCAGCTTGCCCTGCCAAGCAAGCTCATGAGCACTGTAACTGGAGAGCTCCTCCTTGCCCCTTTCAACTCATCATATGATTCCAGAAAACTTGGGTTTGTATATCTAACCATATTAGGGCTTACTGAACAAGTGATTTCTCATATGAGAGCACAACAGCCTTGGACTATTGCTGATAATCATGTGATGAGAATGGCTCTCATCCTCTATTTGGGTTTTCAGGCCATGCCCTTCCACTTGATCAAAAGATCTCCTTAGAGCAAACTGGGCCATGGCAAGTTTAGAGCATATTTTATTTCCACCAAATATTTTGCCTATACCAATGCAATTGAAAGAAGCAAGATCACATGTGAGAGGTGAAGCTATAGGGTTCAGGGTACAGCTGTGATTTGATGATTTTAGCATATGCTTTAGGTAAGACATAACCTTTAAACAAGCACTGTTCATTGAGAATATTGTCCTTGATATTGTAGGAATGAAAGGTGTCATTTCAGATGTCTGAAGAGATGGCTTGGTTAAGGGCCTTAGGATAATGAGTGATCCAGTTGTATTTGGCATTTTATTCAGATGTGGTAAAAAACAAGGTTTTACCAGTGACAAAAATTCAACATATAGAGGGAAAACAAGAAATAAATGAGAGAATAAGGTTTTATTGAGAGATAGGTTTGGCTTTTAAGCTAAAGATTCTGTGGCTTGATCCTGCTAAGGTTGAAAGAAAGAATGAGTGAGAAGATAGAGTGGCTTTTTTATGTCACTGAACTATCTTCACTGCATATGGGAGGATGAGAATCATCAAAATTTAAGGCCAAATGATTTGAATCTTTTTCCTTGACAGTTTTATCCCAGTGACAGCACAGCAATTAAACCAATACTGTAAATTCAGAACCTGAACATAAAAATGCGGGATTGTCAAATCCTTGGTCCAAATTTTGAATCACTTTTGCAGGACAGCCTTTTTTTAATTAAATTGATTTTTTTGAGTATTTATTTGAATATTTGAAAATGCAGGAACTCATAGATGCTTTGGAAAGTTCAAGTCAAGCTGCATAAATCCAATGGACAAAATGAAGTAACTGGAATCAGATTTGAAGTGTTCAAATCCATCAACCATTTTCATTAAGTTTACTATGTTTTTTGAAACTGCAGGATTGTCAAATCAAAGAACCAAATTTCAAATTTCAAATCACTTTTGAATGCCACTAGTAAACACAGATATTAATTGCAGGAACTGGAATCCAAATTTAATGTACAGTAAGAAAACTAGGAAACACCAACCCAAATCAAGAAGCTCCACTCTGGATGAAATCAAATGAAAAATTCAATCTCAACAACCATGTTTAGACATAAAAAGTGATTAATCTTTAAAATTATCCAAACCCAGAAAGTATACAATATTATACACTTCAAATCACAGATATAGAAGCTCTGCTACTATTCAAGGCTAACTCAAGAAAAAATAACTACCCACAACTAAACCAATAAATCCAAATAAATACATATTTAATCTAAATATATTTTTTATTTTAATTTTATGGACTATTAATTGCATTCTTCTCCCGCTCCTGCACCAGCCTGCGGGGCAGCCTGTCCACAAGGGCGTCCCAGAGGGTCCAAAAACAAACCCAGAACCTAACTTGAGGGGAGTCATACCAATACACAGGCCTCCCAAGGTGTCAGCGCCAGCCAACCGCCTCCTGCATCCCAAGCCTGATCAACCAGCCTGAATCCCAGACAGAAGCCACTCTCAAGGCCTGCCACAAAATTCTCCTACACCAGGGTCACTGGGAACACTGAGGTTACTTACACCTCCACCGTATACCTAGTTGTCACCTGGCCCCCCACTCTTGACCCAAGAGTTGCTACTTCCTTCCCCCACGTATTTAACACCTCCTATCAGCCATTGGCCACAACTGAGGAGCCATCTGTGCCTGTGTCTTATGCCACCATTGATGGTGCCAGTGCAACCAAGCATGATCCTATCTTCTACATGAAGGTCCCCATCCCCTGTGTTGAGCCTGGTAGCCAGGATGTTGTGGTATCTGCCAAGGGCCAGCATCAGTTGACAGATAGTGAGCGTAAAGCTCTCCTCAACTGCTTGAACGGGGGAATGGCAGTTTGGGATATTGCGTCCCAATTTGGTGTCACAGCCAGATACATTTCCAACATCAACACCAAGTATGGCAATACCGGGTAAATTGCCAAATCCACCAAGGCTAAGTGGCAGCCCAAACTCCTTCAGCCCGTTCATATTGATGCAATCAAGCAGTGGGTAGCCAAGGATTGCCACCTGGACACACTTTCTGTCCAATTAATGCTTGCCACAGAGTTTGGGCTTTCTGTTTCTAAAACCCTTGTTTACAAAGCAATGGTTGATTTGGGCTTCTTGTGGAAGGTGCTTGGAGTTTCTCTGTACAATAGGAACAGTGAAAAGACCATCAAGGATTGACACATTTATGCCAAGACATATCTGGCACTAAAGGAGACTGGGAATGTCCAGTTCTTCTATATCAACAAATTGTTGTTTTCCTCCTCACTCAGGTCTAGGCATGGGTGGGTTGAGAAGGGGTCCAAGGACAGTGTAGCCCATTGTGCAGCTGTCTGTTCCCAGAACTATTCCATGGTTGCGCTTCTTGGTCCTTGCGTGTTGGATCAATATCAGATGACCAAGGGTTCCCACAATAGCAGGACCTTTCTCAATTTTCTCCTAGTTGTCAAGGAGTGTCTCCAGATCAATTACCGCAGTACAACCAACATTGTTGTGCTTGATAATGTCAGGCTCCACAAAGTGGATCTGGTTGTTTCTGAGTTTCCGCCAATCAATAAAAATAGCCATTTGGCCAACCACTGCCTGGCTGACTACCCAGTGAGACTCCTCTTCCTTCCGCCTTATTCTCCATTTCTGAATCCAATTGAGGAGGTGTTTGGTTGGATCAAGAATAAGGTGAAACAAGGCCTCCCTCAGGACACAGAGGATCTCTTCAACATTCTCAAGATCAGCCAATTTGCAATGCCACCTGATGTGGTGGCAGCTTTCTATGAGCACTCAGAATCCTTCCTCCCTAAAGCCCTGGCCTCTGAGCCAATCAGATAAATGGGCGCTCAGGGTTTTATTTAGTTTTAATTTTATTTAGTTTTTTTATTAACTCAATAATGTTTATTTATATATAATAATGAGACGTTTGATTGTATTATAGACATATAAGAATACATAAAAAAGGTAAGTAAAATTAATTATACTAGGTAAGATGGATATATTTTTATTATTGGCTTTTGCACTAACAAGTAAATAAATTAAAAAAAGATAGAAATAAATTAGTTTATTTAAATAATTGTGAATCCTTGATGGTACTTTGGCTTTTTTAAGCCATAAATTGGACCTTGCATGTCATCATCTGATCCTTGTTATTTCAGTGCCACTATAACCACACAACACAGCAACCAATGATTTTCATGTATTGCTTACTAATTAGTACTTAGGACGCGGGTCAAGTATATCAAATATGTTTATCAAATCACAAAACAAGGGAAAGGTAATTTGAGTCCTAAACAATCATTTGTTTAGAACAATAGTGGAGCAGGCCGCATGATGCAGATAAATTCAATTCTTGATGTTTATCTATGTGATAAATAAACCTGTACTCAACAAGCTAATAAATAAAAACATTTTTAACTTATTTTTAATTTTTGACGTGGTCGCAACTTTAACTAATGTCTTGTAATATATTTAGATATATTAATATTATAATTTACATACTAAAATTTAAAATAAAAATTAAAATATTAAAAGTAAAATTATAGTTATAAATCTTAAAAGTTAAATATTAAAGTTTAAATAATCAAAATATAACAGTTTTATTAAATTGTGATTTATTCAATATCAAAATATTTGATATTAAAAATTTTAATATTGTAATATGTATTATTAAAATTCTAATATTAACTTTTAGATACTAAATTTTTTAATATTTAAATATATAATATTAAAATTTTTATAGTAAAATTTTAATATTACATATTTCAATATTAAAATATAAAAAGGTAAAAAATTTAATTTGCAAGAGGAAAATATTTATTGGGGGATGTTGATTGCAAAGGGAATGTGATTATTCTGGGGAATTATACCCCAAAATTAAGTTTTTGGCTAAAGCATCTAATTAGATCCACGTACTCTTCTGTACGTGGTGGACAACCCTGGATGAGATTGCTAGAGGGGTGGCGCCCTGTACCCTGGTGGTTGTTGATTGTTTGATAAAAGGCAGGCGGGTGAGGGAATTGATCAATAGGTTTTTTTCAGGGGGCACGTAGTACCTGTATAATGTTGCCAATGCAAAGGAGCCATACAGGACGTGCTTGACTGTCCTATATCCCTGTGGTGTCTTCTGGCGTTTGAGGGCTACACGGCAAATATCCATGTGAATAGGTACATCCTCCAACTTTTTGACGTTGGTTTTTAATATGCAGTGTAGGAGGGTTCCCAGGTATACCGCAACATGGATTCTCTGCAAGGTATACTTTTCTGAGAACATGCATAATTTTTTGAAAGTTTGAACTAACCTATTAATATAGGATGATTGATTGAACTTGAAGAGGGTTCCGGGGAGCGCCTGACTTGTATCAGCCCCCCAGGCCTCAGCAAACAAAATAAATAAAGGTTTGAAAGTATTTACAAGGACTGCATCCCTGACTTTATTTGACAGTGCCTTAAATACTTCATTAAAAATTTCACTTTTCAAACATTCATTTCCTATTTGAAAGTCAGTTTTTGTTAAATTCTTTTCATATTTGTTGATGTTTGTGAAGGGGAATCTTTGAATGATTTTGTACATATATTCATCAAAGTTCAGTTTGATATCCCGCAAATTTCATTCATTTCTTTGATTTTGATATTTGATCCTATTTTATATGCTTCCCTTATCCATGGCAAGCACCCTGCGGGTGGTGAATATTCCCTATCTTGAGCTTCAATATTAAAAAAATATTCATATTCTGTTGAATTATTTTATTTATTTGGTTTTTGTTTTTTTTACAGGGGCCACCAGTGACTGGTAACCCCCGTAAAACCAAATCAGTGTATAAGCCGCCACTTCTGCGACCTCACCCCCATTCCTAGTGATGACTAGAATAAATATAAGTAAAACATAAAAAGACTTACTAATTGTTTCCCCTGTGGCCCCCTCAGCCACAGGCGCCACTTTGGCAAACTTCATGAGTGTTGGATGCTCTTCATTAATTTTTCTAGGCTGAATTTTTCTTATCTTTCTTGCAACTTGTGTTTCTTCTTGGTTTTCATTTGATAAATTTTCTGTATTTCTTGAAGCGCTCCTGCTTCTTGACCGAGTTTTGTTTGTCTGTTTCTATTTGGTCGGTTTCCTCTTCATTTGTTTATTTCCTTTAAAATTTCATTTCCTTCAATTAGTTTGATTTTTTGAGTATTCTTTCTATTGGCTTTTGCAAATTCCCACAAGTTGTAACTTTCACTTTTGAAATCTAACCACTTGAGTATTTCCTTTTGAAGATTTAAAATTATTTCCTTGTGTTCTTCATTAACTATTGTTCCCAGGCTATTTTTTACAATTTTCTTTTGCTGGAACAAGGCTCTTCCCTCATTTCCCAGTTGATTTACCACAATTTCCCTGCTGTTGTATTCAAGCTTGACAATATTTTGAAGGACTGACTCTAATTTGTTGATCAGTTTATAGATTGTTGACATTTTGTTTGAATTCCATCAAAAAACTGGTTTTTATAGTACTATCTTCAACGCAGACATATTTTTCATCATCATTAATAAATTAAAGACAATAAACGTAAATATTGCATTAGAATATTGCAATTAGACGTCAACTCTTGATATTTTGATATTATGTGCATAACTCAATGCATTTTGTTTAATAAAATCCATTGTAAACTTGGCCTTTTCCATTATAATTTAATGAAATGGACTGTGTTTATATTAGGGCCATTAACACTTAGTACAAATATTGAAATTTAGTGCATTTTACAGCCTTTATATTTACTTATTGGTAATAATTATATAAACTTTTTAGTTGGATTTTGCGAGGTAATAATAATGTAATGTGTTAACAAATTACTGTGTATTGTCATTAATTGGCTGATTTTCTTTGCTGTGGCAATTGTGCATTTCCTGATATTTACGCACTATTATCCAATTGGTTGGCTTCACATCCAATTACACAGGCAATAGGAAAACAAGCCGCCACCCTGAGACTGGATGTGGTCGGGGTGGCAACTTGATTTCCTATCACCTGTGCAATTGGATGTGAAGCCAACCAAATGGATACTAGTGCGTAAATATCAGGAAATGCACAATTGCCACAGCAAAGAAAATCAGCCAATTAATGACAATACACAGTAATTTGTTAACACATTACATTATTATTACCTCGCAAAATCCAACTAAAAAGTTTATATAATTATTACCAATAAGTAAATATAAAGGCTGTAAAATGCACTAAATTTCAATATTTGTACTAAGTGTTAATGGCCCTAATATAAACACAGTCCATTTCATTAAATTATAATGGAAAAGGCCAAGTTTACAATGGATTTTATTAAACAAAATGCATTGAGTTATGCACATAATATCAAAATATCAAGAGTTGACGTCTAATTGCAATATTCTAATGCAATATTTACGTTTATTGTCTTTAATTTATTAATGATGATGAAAAATATGTCTGCTTATAATTTTAAGCTATTTGTAAAATGTACAACATTTTATTAATTATGGGAAATTCTAAAAATGTAAAAAATATATTATTAATTATGAACTGAAAGAACAAAATCAATTTTAATAAGTTGTCACAAAGAAAAGATTTTTTTACTAATCAAAGGACAGGAATGGGAGGGAATGGGCGGAATGAACATTGCCTTTATCTGCGCCTATGAAAGGGATGACATCAGAGATAGTGGGGGGATTGTTAGTGGCTTAGGAGTCAGGTTTGGAAGGCGGGTGGCTTGATGGGGGGTTGGGGAGGCAGGGTTTGTTGACTGGGAAGGGGAAGCAAGAGCTGATTGCTTCAATTGCTCAAATTCTTCCTCTGTCATATATACTGGCTTGACAAAACAGATGGACTGGCGTGGGGGGAGGCAGGGGTCCTTTCTGGACTTATCATTATCACTTGCATAGAAGATGATGAGATCAAATAAGTCCTGGACGGATGCAGAAGGGAAAAGCTCATATCCCTTATCAATTTGGGTGCATAGTTTGTTGTAGGTGGCAGGCTTTAAGCACCTGAGGGCAGAACCAAAATTGTAGAGACATACATCTGCAAGATGCATGTTGGTATAGTTGATGGGGTAGGACCAGCAGGTATGCCTGCAGCCCTGATTTCTTGGGTTGCCCATTCCCGCTGCTCCATCTCTGCACTCAGTAGAACTGTGTGCATGGTGTTTTGTGTGGCCCACTCCTCCAGCATGTCCTTGAGCTCTGTCTGGTAGGCATACCCATCTGCGGTGTTCAATATTGCCAAGTAATCAGTGACGCCCAATGGGAAAGCTGCAAATAAAACCCCAACAAACCAATACAATATTGGGCCGCACTTGTACACATCAGACTGGATACACTTCTCTCCAAAGTCTTGGATACTTGCAGATATCTTAGCATACAACAGGAAGATTTTGTTATTACAGGCCCTCATTGCCCTCCCTTTGATAAAATTAATAATAGTTGAATTGTAGGGGTCAGTATCCATCAAAATGAGGCCACTGAGAACTTGATTGGACAAGATTCTAGCAGCAACCACAACTCTGTGCATCCAAAAATTCACTGTTCTTTTGTTGGTGAAGATGCTGTGGAGTCCCAACTGGAGACGTACCTGGACCAGGGGCATCCACGGGTCATGTTCCATAATGGTCATCATAATGGGATGGGCTGTATCACCTTTGGTTGAAGTACAGGCACCAGTCAGGGTCTTCTTGGTAGGGGGCCACAGTTGGCGTGGGCTCGCAGGGTTGCAGCCACAGTGGACTAAGCAACCCCCATTGCGGCTGCAATTTCCCCAAGAGACATAAGCTTTCCTTGCTTTTCAATTATTTTAAGAACAATTTCCAGAGTGATTAGTTTTCTTCTGTGTCTTGCAGGCTGATTGGCTGGGGGAGGGATGTGTTCATCTTGGGAACTGGTCAATGTCATTTGATTGACTGTTTTGGGATCCTGGGCTCTCTGGGTGACCCCATGGCTAAAATGGCTGGTTCCAGATGCCATTGCTGATAAGGGATTTGGGTTGGCAGCTGCCTGTGCATGATGGGAAAACAGGGCCATGCTGGAAGTTGCAGGAGAAAGAACACACTCCTGGGTGGTGCTTGCAGAGAGGCCTGCGGGTTGGGAGTGACCATAGACAGAGGCTTCACTGTTAAGAGACCCTGCGTAGCCCTGCATGATTTTGTCAAGGCCAGGGAACAGCTCATTGACTTGGTTGTTATTAAAAGAAGACATAATAAATTTTTAATTAAAATTTTAAACTCAAGAAGAGGAATGTATATTTTAGTCAATTTTATTGTTATATATGTTAATTTTGTGAATATTATGATCTAAATTTTAGCCGTCCTAAATTGGAATAGGGTGATTTTTGAGAATGCCTATGATTCCTAAAAAAAATAAGCCAAATCCACTCTAGATCCTTTAGCATCCTTTTTGAGACACCCATAAATTATATTTATTTCAAATTCCTCACAATTATGATTTTAAACTTGGTTCTTGGATTTGAAAATCCCGCAATTTCAGATTTGTTAGGTTTTACATGATGTCTATGATTTGTTTGAAATACAGGAAATCTCAAATTGTACATTAGAATCCTGCATTTCTGATTCATGTATCCCTCATTTGTTTGCTGGGTTTTGTCTTTTGTTAGTTGAGTTATCTGCTCAAGAGATTTGAAATTTGCAATTTAAATAAATCAAAAAAGTCAAATTAAATGGTTGATTTTATTAAATATTTTATTTTTCACTCAGCTGAGTTGCCCACAAAGATGATTCAAAATTTGGATCAAGGATTTGACAATCCCGCATTTTTACGTTCAGGTTCTGAATTTACAGTGCATATTTAATCTAAAATATATTTTTTATTTTATTTTTATGGACCATCAGTTGCATTCCCAACCAGCTCCTGCACCAACCCGTGGGGCAGCCTGTCCACAAGGGCGTCCCAGAGGGTCAAAGAACAGACCCAGAACACAAATTGAAGGAAGTCATGCCAATACACAGGCCTCCCAAGGCGTCAGCGCCAGTCAACCACCTCCTGCGTCCCAAGCCAGATCACACAGCCTGAATCCAAGACAGAAGCCACTCTTAAGGCCTGCTACAAAAGTCTCCTACACCAGGGTCACTGGGAACACTGAGGTTACTTACACCTCCACCGTATACCTAGTTGTCACCTGGCCCCCCACTCTTGACCCAAGAGTTGCTACTTCCTTCCCCCACGTATTTAACACCTCCTATCAGCCATTGGCCACCACTGTTGAGCCATCTGCGCCTATTGTGTATTCAACCATTGACAGCGCCACTGCAAGCAAGCGTGATCCCACCTTCTACACAAAGGTCCCTGTCCCCTGTGTTGAGCCTGGTAGCCAGGATGTTGTGGTACCTGCCAAGGGCCGGCGTTGGTTGACAGATAGTGAGTGTGAAGCTCTCCTCAACTGCTTGAACAGGTGAATGGCAGTTTGGGATATTGCGTCCCAATTTGGTGTCACAGCCAGATACATTACCAACATCAACACCAAGTATGGCAATACCAGGTAAATTGCCAAATCCACT